>NW_019289417.1:0-64987 GCF_000500325.1 Leptinotarsa decemlineata | reverse complement strand
TTTTGAATCACCCTATATATTGTGACTGTTAGCTGTGTGAGTTTTCGAATTTTTGAGTTGTCATAACTTTGTTAATAATGAATATTTTTCCATGAAATTTTGGTCACACCTGTTTAGAGGCTCTCTGAATTCAGTGGCGTAGTGCTTTTTTCAATAAAAAAATCGCTAATAACAAATCCCGAAAAAATATCTTAGTATGCCCTGAAACTTTAATAAACATTTCAAATGTTGTCCCAAGGTAGACCTTTTAGTACTTGACATTTCAAAAAAAAATCAAAATCGGTTTACAACTTCAAATTTTAGGGGGGGTGTTTCCATTAAAAATGGGTCACACTGTATGACTGACGTAATCAACATTTTGTGATATAATTCATCACAAATGTAAATAATTTCAATGAAATGATTATCCACGCAAATATTCAATCTGCTTAAATAACTCAAACTCGTTATTTCAGTATATCCATCGGATTAAATTAATAAACATTATACATAATTTGTTGGACAGAGGATTATTCTGAATTAATGAAATATCGATTACAGCTGGATGGAAAAACTAGAGAAAATGAATTGGTTTCCGGAAAAACATCATGCAATTTTGGTCTGGATATTGAGTAATGAGAAATGTTTGATTAGAGAGCTGGAAATGATTTGTCGGGAGCTACTTGCTGATTTTTCATTTTGTCTTCAGTTTTAATATTGATTCCAGGAAAGAAAAGGAAGTGTTCCTGGCAGGAATGGAGTTTTGTTAAACATGTTGGCTTCCGAAGACTGCTGTGTTTTTCAAGTTTGTGCAGCATCACAAAAAATCAGAAATTTAGGTCTTGTTGAACGTAACATATCTGATTACCGCATTTTCATGTGCACCCTTAAGAACTATCGAAAACACCTAAGCGGGATTTTCTTTGGCCATACATTCTTCGGTCGCTTGAAACAAAAGTCCCACAATATTTCAGTATTACACCCTCCTTCAAAAGAGATTCGGGGGCGGGTGGCCTACTTTAACGACAAACATTTCACACACCGCCCCATTTGGTTCGATCTTGGTGTTTTTCCAGAGGCGCGGTAGTCATGAACGTTCCTGAAAAAATCCAAAAGGGTCTGATAGAAACCTCAACTTTCATTGTGGTTCATGCCCGATGTTTCACATAGGTCAAACTGTAAGAACACTCAAAGCACGTTTGAAAGAGCATAGAAGCGGTTTCTAGAATGGAGAAATCAATTCAACGCATGGTTCTCACCTGCTTGTAGACGGACAAGAGTTAAACCGTGAATTGAAAACTATGTTTCCTGAAGGAAGGTTCGGAACTGGACTTTCTGGAAAGTATAGAAATCAGGTAGTTGAAACTAGATTGAAATTTATTATCTGATTATACTAATGTTTTAGGAATATGAAATGTTTTGATCTAAAAGTAGTAAATCAAATCTTCCTTGAGGAAGCTGTTGTAAAGCGGTTTTGTATACCTCTCATAGTGGAAATCGAAATACAATTAATCTATAATCATAAAATATCCAAAAGAATGAGTTTTCTTTCAGTAAACACCCATATCGAGAGTATTTAGCATCATATCTAGAAAGGAGAGTTGAGTTATGATCTCCAATAGCAAATCCTTCATCAGTATATTTCTACTATTTCTTTGGCCCTTTCTTGATGTATGTTTCTTCAAAACATCCATGAAAATGCTACACAGAAGTGGTGATGAAGATAAACCCATTGCCATGCCAAATTCTTGTTGATGAACGTCCTCTTGGAACTGAAACCTGAAAAGAGAATCTAATCATCGATAAGCTCAGATTGCTGAGGGATTATTTTCTATTTCAAGGTACATCATCTACATAATTTTTGTTTTTTTTCCGATGGAACCGATAAACATAGAAAAAATACTAATTTTTTCATATTTTGTAGGTTATATACCCAAAAATCATTATTTCCTCCACAGAAAATATTTTTCAAAGAACAATAACTGAAGTGCCCCAAATATTGTTCCGCCTCTGACACAATCCATCCATCAAATACGTTCGCCAAAGCTAACATTCCGAAACATTCTCAGTGTGTTTTTTGTTGCGTTTATTCCAGGTTCTCCACAAAATCGACGAAGTTCTGGTCCCCACGAGATCTCCGGATTCAGCTACGAATCGCATTTATAACCCAACGGCCTGGGAGTTCTTGGAAAATTACGAATCTTTGATACCACAAACACAAAACCCGTACAGAGTCAGGTTAGTAAAGAACAAATTATTCCGCGATGTAAATTCGCTAATGAGCGAACAAAGGAAAATTCTATCAGGTTTCAAGTTACGTTTTCTCAACAGAGAACTCAGCAATTGCAAACTTTGACATGGTGATTCATATTTATGACCAATAAAATGTTATTATACCGGGGTTGCCTCTTTTATTTTCAGAAATGACCGGTAGATGTCGATACTGAAATTTGGTTTCACTGAATTCGCTTTTTATAACCAGATGCAAATACATTTTGAAGACGAAACAATTAATACCAGCATAAAAGTTATAATGGAGGAAATGAAATAGTGTGCTCATTACGAGAGATGAAATGGGATACATTTTAAGGTTAGGTTAGGTTAGGTTAAGGGTGAAGAATGTTTTACACCGAAACCATACATTCCTTTGGAAGAATCTCGGCTCTCTTGAAAATCGAATCATTATTGTAGCCGAATAGTTCCAGCTTCTATGTTACATTTTAGTTCCTAAATCAATTGGAAGAGCAATCAAGAAAAAAACCACACCCCATAGCAATCGCCAAAATATCAAAATACCAAAACTTTCGCCATTTTTTCAATACTGGCTATTGCATCAAGATATCCAATTGTCGACTTTAGAATTCATTGCTCTATTGTCTTCTCCCATTCGATTTATTTTGAGAATGATACGTGAATACATACAGCCTTCAGTAAATATAGTTTTAGACCATGAGGTATTACTGTTTAAATTGGCGAATACTCTATGCAATATTTGGCGAAGGTCGCTATTTCCTTTTTGGCGAATGAAACTGATAAATTCGCAAAGGGAGGTTCATAAAGAACGATGATGAAAAATAACCATTCAACTTTTGGTATAGTATTTTTCAGTATTTCTATCATTTGTTTAGCACAAACTCATGAGACAACAAAATTGGTGTTAATTTTGCTTCACATCAATACAATTCAACAAAGAATGGATATAATTTCATTCACATGTATACATTCTACATCAAATAATATGTTTTCTGTCCAAAAATTTCACTGGATACGTACACATTTTCCAATTATTTTCCCGCTAGAAAGCGATGGAAAGAACTGTGATTCTGTACTAGAAAGACAAATTATAGACTTTAGAGTTCGGTTTGTTGATTACTAAATATTCAATTGTTTGAAATATTTGTATGAACAGTTAATAATCTAAGAGGAAATGAATGGAGATATTTTGATGAATGAAATATGAAATCGAGATAATATGTTACAGATAATTGTGGACGAAATACTCAATTATCAGCACTGAAACACATTTCTACAGGACCTAATTCATTATTATCACACGTGATAACACTTGGAGATATGGTACATCTCACTTTGGAAATAGGTTCAAAAAATTTATTTATCTTCAAAAAAGAAAACAGTACTATGTTTCCTTGAGTTACAGAATGCCCAATATAATATAAGTGATATAATAAATGTGAATACAAGAGTAATAAACTTGTAACTGAGTCATTTCGCCATGTAGGACATTATTTACAGTAAAATAGATATTTGTCTGAAAATGAAACAAAGAGAATCCCAACGGATGAAGACTCACTGTGATTTTATGGTACGAACAGAAAAGAAGGTATATGTGATCAATTCATTTGTTTACCAACTACTGAAGATGAAATCTTTGGCATCATAAATAGCATAAAATCAGAAGCATATGGGTAGATGAAATCAATATAAGTATTATAAAAATTTGAACTAACTCACATAATAAACGAATGCATGAGTCAAAGTTATTTTCCTGATGCATGGAAATGTGCAAAAATTATACCCCTACCAAAAAATAATCAACCACAAAATTTTAATGATTCAAGGTCAATAAGTATCCTCCCGACATGTTCCAAAATTATAGAGAAAGTAATGGAAAATCAAAATGCGCCATTTCATTGATCGTTACAATATTTGGCACATAAACAGTCAGGTTATAGTTGTGCAACAGCATTATTAGAGATCGTAGATGACATAATTAAAGCTATAGATGAAAATGAAGCCACCATTTTGATTCTGTTGGATTATTCAAAAGCATTTGATACCATCAATCATAAACTATTTTGTGCTATATTACATTTTTTTTTATGTTACCTCTTGTGAGTGGCGTTGTTCCACCCCGAGGTAAGTATACGTCTCTCCGGCATCCAGATGGTGTAGGATGCTTCCATCTACAAGCTGCACACCCTCTCCGTAGTCCCCGCATCGTCCTCTTTTGAGATGAACCATTGCACATTTGTCTATCATTATTATTATTATAGAATAAAGGTCTTCTGTATCATCGTTTGGATACTGTGTATTTGCTGGATGTCGATTCAACAAAGTCAGCATTGGAATTGATTTTGTTAATTCATATCACCCTGGGTATCAACAGAGAAGGTCAATAAAGAACTTTAATTTTTGGGAAAGAGAGTTTTTGGGTTTCATCTTCTCCATCTTTATACGAGAAAATGTGGGGAATCTTCCAAAGAAGGAAAGAAAGCAGTCAATTTGAAAAGGAACTTTTCACAAAGCGCTAATACATTTATTTCCCAAAAAGTGAGGAAAACTAATAACAAACATAATAACTCTCCGTTTCCGTGTATATTCATTGTGAAATCCTTCATCTCAACGATCAATAAACAGTAAATCTCTCTTGTCTGCGTGGAAAAAAGCTTTCCCAATACTCGCCCACCTGGTACTCCGTCGCCATTAAAAAGTTTCTCATAAATCTCTCTCTTGCAGGAATTTCCGTCAGAAAGTTCAACAGAACGCCAAACAAGATATCTATAAAGTAGAAGGAGGCCATACTTTTTTCATCCCAATCGATGAAGGTTTCGGGGTGAGTATCGACAATAAACTGAACGTCTTAAACTGTAGCAACTTTTCCGACAGACACACGAAACTGCAGAATAGGAACGTAAATATTTGCGATTTGTTATCTTCTTACTCGATGTAAGGTCACGAAATATCAATTTTGAGGCGGGGATTTGTTAGTATCACCGGAAATTATGAGACTAACGTATGTGGGGATCAAATTTGTATTGGGAGTTCGGGTATATTACTTTTTTTTAAGTTGTTTATTACACGAGATCAAATTGAAGATTCGAAGTAAACTGAAACATGTGGAGATGAACAGATTACTGAATTCGAAATACATAGGCGAATCTGACAATATTAATAAGTAATGAGTGAATTCATAGACATAGACCAGTCGATTTGCTATCAGTGATATCAAAATTCATGGAGAAAACCGTAATCCACCATATCCTTGAATATTTGGAAGGCTTTAACATATTGGGCGATCAACAATATGGCTTATATTGGCCAAATGGGGAGAACACTTTGTCAAAGAACGAAAGAACATAGTAGTAGTTTCTTGAATGTGCCGGGTTCAACCCCGACCACACCCAAATTGTTAACGCATATATATTCCTTCTTCCTCCCAACAGTATGTGTTTATTCAGCTACTGTATTATAATTTCTCTCTGGAAAACAGGGGCGTGAAATCACTAAATATCAATCCTCTTTCGTCTGTCTACTCTACGTTATTGCAATCCTCATCTTTCACAATTTTCAAAACCTGCATCGTCCTGTTACCATTTCGAGCAGCGTCTATGCTCTGATGAAGTCCTAAATGGAATTACTCCACATTATTACATGCATGACCATCAACGTAAGTGTAGTTTTATGTCCCGAAATAACGAGAAGCCGTCTCTCGCTTTCTCGCAGTTATTATTTCATCATCATCATCTAGCAACCCGTCATAAGGTCGCCCTTTCGTCACCATTAGCAGAAATAGTCCAGTCAAAATGTCATGTTAGATTTTGATCGCTGGATTGTACCGCTCTTGTTGGAATCAGATGCGCCAAGTCTCTTGAACACTTTCCGTGAATGTATCTATAGAAGAAAGACAAATTTCCATAGATTCCAACAAATTTCCCTTTTTCGCATGTGTGGAGGATTTTCAAATTATCTTTATCTATTTTATGTTTCGAATTTCGGAGATGTTCATACATTAATGGTTTTTGTCCGAAATGACATGTTCGTGGTACCTTATATCAACATTTCTACCCGTTTGGCCTGTATACAGTGTGGTCCACTAAGTGTGCAACAAATGGGAAACTTTTTTATTATCGATTTCTCAGAAAATTTCATTCCTGACAAAAGTTGGTGCATGTTCCAAAACTATACCAAATGTACCTGAAATGGCTTTATGTAAATGTGAGAGGTGAAATTTTCAGAAAAATCATGCTTTGCGTTTTCCAGAAACGTCTAACCTACCATCGACCGTGAGTCACGCTGTATACCTTCATGCTGTTCAACAGAGACTTAGTCCCTTGTTGCTCGATTTACTCCTGCTACAGAACAGAGCCTTGAGTTTAATTTATTCACGTGTGTGTCCCATCGGATACTGCTATCAACTGTGACCCCCAAAAATTTGAAATCGTTTATTTCGGGAATAGATTTATGATCCAATTTGACATAGATCGATTCCTGTCTATTTTGGAAAGTTCTGAAGTAGCTTAGTCCTGTTTTGTTTGTATTCAATTTTAATGCATTCTCCGAACACCACCTGATAATTTTTTCCGCTACCCCAGATAACCCTCTGGAGAGAGCTCTTGAATCAGACCCAGACACTGTTACCGACGTATCATCGGCAAATTGACAGACTAGACCTGTACCAAGTGATTGTAGAAGGGATTCACGTATATCAAGAACAATATTGGTCCTAGGATAGACGCCTGTGGAACTCCTTGAGTAATTAGATTTCTATCAGAATAATTTTGTTGGTCATTTTGAATCCAAAAGCTTCCTGTCCTATTTTTTTCTTCAATATTATTCATAATTTCTGTTATCGCATTATGAATTGCAAGTTCAGTTGACATCCCTTGTCTAAATCCGTATCGTTGTGGAGCAAGTATCTTATTGAGATTCAAGAATACTTGCAATCGCTTGTAGATTACTCTTTCAAAGACCTTTGAAGGCGAAGGTAGAAAGGATATCGGTTTATAGTTATTTATATCCGCTTTCGATCCTTTTTTGTGGATCTGTATTACTCTTGCTATTTTCAACTTATCAGGGAAGATACCAGATACTAGACTTTCATTTATTGCATCGACCAGAGGATCACAAATGTATCTCCCAGCTTTTTTTTAGAATCAAAGGGGGTATGGACTCAAGTCCACTAGCAAATTTCGGTTGTAGATCATTCAAAATATTGTATATTTCAGTATGATTAGTCGGTTCTAAAAATATTATGGCTTTGTTCTTCGCTAACCCTGTACTACATGAGTTCTTACTGCATGTTTGAGTTGTAAAGTGGTTGTTAAACATCGTAGCAACTTCCTTTGGGTTTGATATCAACGTGTTGTTTTCTGTTTTGATTGTGATGCAGCTATTATTGGTTACTTTAGCATCATTTGTATTTTTCAATGTTCCACATTGTTTTCGATTTATTCCACGATATTTTCCACCTTTTACCTTCAAAATTGTTCCAACACACGCGGCATCAATGATAACTTTTAATATTTCCTGCATAAAAGTGTAATCAAAACTAACACCAACTTCCAGCTCTGATTCATTATGAATCGAAATGTCTTTGCGAACCGGACCAAAATCTGTCAACGTTTAGCGACATCTTCCTCGACGTCATTTGCAACGTTATTGATGTTGTTGTTTTCTTTACAGAACGATCGCGCCGCTCTAATAGACGAGAAAATAATTGATGGACACGTCATTCCTAAACAAGTGTTGTTTACGACGCCGACGAAGAAAGACGTCGGTTACCAGACGCTCGCCAACAGCGATAACGATCTCAGGGTGGTGATCATGTTCACGCAGGAGCAAAGGGAACGCACAGTAATCAGTAAGTAATGTTTCTATATGGTTTTTTTTTTTGGTGTTTTCGCCTTTTTTAACGATGAACTAGAGTATAACACAAAATCTTCCTCTTGAAGATGATCACTTGGTGATCGAAACACTGATATACACAACACAAAATGTTACAGTTTGTTAGTGCCACTTCAGGGTAACTTCTTCACTATTAACATTCAAGTATCATTTATCAGAAGATATGAAACTCAGGTTTGTTAAAACTCTCAGTTAATTCCATATCGAGTATTGTTGTTCAGTGTATTAGTATTTTTTGCCGCAATACAACAAGCAAAAGTTACAACTTATAAAAAATGTTTGCATGCGATTCGTATGCTGTATACCATATGATAAACATTTGTTTGAAGGTGGTGAAAATTAAAAAATTATTGTAAAAAAAATTGAAAGTGAAAATTTAAAGATTCCAAATCAAGTTATGCCACGACGTTTCGATTGTTAGTATTCACAATTGTCTTCAGGTGATAACTGGACTTATTCCTCCGAAATCCGACTATTTATAGGCCATTGGAGTGCTTTCACATATCCCCTCTTCCCTCTCTACGCTTCACTGGTTTAGCGGGAGATGATTAATTCGGCTGGAGTTGACCGTTATGGATATCCATACTCGTATGTTGCGTATCTCTACGATATCTTGGCTGAATGCTTTGTTGGAATGCGACGCAGGACGGAATGAACCTCTCCGATAGTCATTCCATCCTGCGTCGATGACGTTACACGTTTCCCCCACTCCCGTTTGAGCCAGAACTCTCTTTGTTCATCTACTGGTTTGAATTTTCCGCTGTATGCGCGATAGCTGATTGGTTGACTGACTGACGGTGGAAGTGAAAAGGTGGAGGTGGTCTGAAGTGGGCTTTGAACACTAATGCTCAGTTTACACATAATGGACGTCTGACAGAGACGAGGCGCGCTGACCTTTACCCCTTCCGTGTGAAGTGGGCCTGAG
This sequence comes from Leptinotarsa decemlineata, assembly GCF_000500325.1. Classification (NCBI taxonomy): domain Eukaryota; kingdom Metazoa; phylum Arthropoda; class Insecta; order Coleoptera; family Chrysomelidae; genus Leptinotarsa; species Leptinotarsa decemlineata. The sequence goes on along the minus strand of NW_019289417.1, from coordinate 55,938 downwards.
GTCCAAAAAGGACCAGAATGAAGCGACATAAATACATGGGATTTTGGACTGGAACTCTCCCAGCTATATTACTACTGCAGGTCGACTGTCATCTTCGAGGCTAAAATCTTCGGAAGAAAATTTCGCAAACCAACATCGAACATTATAGAAAACAAAACAATCTCAAACATATCTCAAACATATTATTTTCACCTCAGTTTTTCACGTCGCCTGTCATCTTGTAAATCACAATCGGAAGAGTATTTCGAAATCCTGTCGGATATGATGAGAATGGAAAAAAATCCAATATTCCTATCCATTTCGACAAAAAAGTACGAGTAGAATCCATTGAGGAACGTCGAAATCGCTCCCCCACACATAATTGGATTGAACTTCAAAAGCAACTTGGCATTGATGAATGAAATATTATTTCGATTTCCGAAACTTCAAGACCTGAAAGAAGAGTCTGAGCATTCCAACCAGAGAAAAAAGGAATATCCGATCCGTCGGCGAAGTCAACAAAGTGATTGTTATATTTCACTCTCGTTATATTTCACTCTTGAGCCTCTGTGTGCTCGTATTTCGATAAAAAATGACAAGCAATTCATTCACTTTTATATGTTTTTCCTGTCTGAAAAATGTGTTCAGTTTCATTTGTCATCAACTCTTCTCGCTGTGCCAGGATCTAGAACGAACACACAGGCGAGCTTTTGTCCGTTTTGCCGCGATAGAAAGAAAATTGCAATACACTGATTTTTTTCTGGGTATGAAACATGAGTGTGTTGCATTCGAAAACGGTTTCGATTAATCATGCCACTTCGGCCGTTTATGAACTCTACAAAAGTCGAGTTATCTTTTTATTTGAACGATGATTTGGCACTGGCGGATACCAGGGGGCACAGGTTTCATAGTCCCCCCTCCCAAATTGATAATTAGTCTCTCCAATAGTGGCTAATGATAACGATAACAAACGCCGTCCTTTAATGGATCTATCCAATCGTGGATTGCAAATCATTTTTTCAATATCTGTTTTTTAAAATTATTGAGAATGGCATCGATTATATACCAAAAATTACTTGAATAACGTATTTCGAGATCAATTGCCCTAACACCAAACTGATATTTTTTGGTGTTGGTGCAATTGATCTCATTATTGAGTAAGAGAACCCCAAAAATGTATTTATCAATTCAGGATAAATATTAATGGAGTTTTTTCCCAACTCCAAATCGTTTATTTTCAACACTTCGACACGTGTTTCGATCACCAAGTGATCATCTTCAAAGAGGAAGATTAAAACTGAAAACTTATGCGAGCTAACCCTATTTATGCTATATAGGTAAATGCGAACTTGAGGAGTGTTTCGAAGAAATTATATTTACTTACTGAAAACTAATATACTTGTTTATGTTTATGTGGCAGACAAACTCGAAAACTAGAAATAGAAGCCAAACTTTTACTTCAAATATATCTTTGAAACTTGCAGGTAAATGTATTAGTCCATACATTTCCCCGATTTCCAGTTACAGTATACAAAATAGTGATTTACGTAACAAGTATAGAAAATATTGCTTGTTCGGACGGGTTGACAAAATTATATGACCACCATACAATAACCGTAGTCTTTTTTTGTGGGTTTTCTCTTTTGGAAAGTGCCTGAATGGCTCATCGGTGTCCAACCACTGTTCTCAACGTCTCCTGTTGTGGTAGAAGATCCACTTTCCGTCACACGTGACCATCCAATCCAAAAAAGGGTCGTTTTGGTTGCGCAAAGCAAAGAAGAACAGACTTTGGAACGTGACAATTCCTGTCTATCGTTCAAATCGTGCGGTAGCCACTTTTCAAGCTCTTGACCTTTCCAATACGTTTTGAACCATCCAAAACCGCATAGATCAGTCTCCATCAGGATCCTCAAATCTTTGTCTTCGATTACTATAGGTCGATTACTTTGAGTCTCATCTTCGAGGCTATAAAATCTCCGGAATGAAATTCCATAAACCACCGTGGAATTGCAAAGGCTGCTTCTCAAGAGCTTGCAACATTGTTCCAAGCCAGAAAACTGTACAAACCTCAGCAACTTTTGATACTTAATAAAGCTCAGATCAGACCCCTAAACATAACCTAAAGAGCCAACCGCCTGATTGGAGACGCCAACATCACTTGCAACCTTGATACTCTGACCAAACTGTTGAAATAACCTAGTAGAGTCAATGATGTCGTGTTCAACCTTGCAACATTTTGAAAATAAATATTAACGACTCAGTTTGTTGACACGATTTTTGGTATTCCAAGTTCCAAGTTCTACTGTGTTTGTTGCCAGGTACTGTTGTCCAGTACTCTGTGTACTTCTTATTGGTTCATGTCCTAATCTGGTTTCGTACCAATGATTTTGGTACCCCCAGAGCTGGTTCAGAACCTATATATGAAGTTGATGATCCGTGTCTAGCGCGTTCATCAGCTTCATCATTACCTGTGATCCTTGTGACACTTGTATTTCTTCACTTCAAAGTTTTAGAGGTCCAAGACCCTCCGTTTCAGTCCTCTTGGTGAATGCTACTATGGTCGATTTGGATGGGCTTATGTTAAACCCGCCTTCTTCGGTCCATCTTGCTATAATATTCAGGGCGTACTTTATTCAGAGGTCTTTTGATAAAACCCACTTTCTTTCAGATTACGTCAAAAGTCACACTTTATTCGGGGACGGAAAGCACGCCCAGGGTGTCGTCATCGCCGAGATCGTCAAACCCAACATCCCTGTCAAAAACGGGGTCGTCCACCTCATCCAGAAGCCGCTCATGGTGGTGGATAGTACAGTCAAGAAGCTGTTGGAGGTAAGATTGGATTTTTCTATGGTTTCCATGCGTTTTGTAACACTTCTCTCTACATGCCACTCTATACTGCACCACATATACATTGTTCGTTTTTTTCTGTCCTGAGGAACTTATCAAATGATTTTTCATAAGGATTTCGTTATGAATAATAATTTTGCCTGAAAATTTAGCCTGAAAATTTAGCCAGAAAATTCAGCCTGAAAATTTAGCCCGAAAATTCAGCCTGAAATCTCAGCTCTATTAATTTAGCCTGAAAAGTGGGAGGTAATCCGAGTGGAACGTTTTATATTCAACCAATCAATCATTGTCTAATAGAGTAGGTATCTCATTGACAAAGTGGGAATTGAACAAAATCATTTGAAAAAAATTAATTAGCTCTCTTCAGCGGTCGGTTATAATTCTTCTGACGTCAAGAGGATGAGATGTCCAGATGTCATAGTCTACATGAATACATATACTGGATGTTTTTTTTAGAATTCAGTTGAGGTTCATATTTCCGTTTTCAATCTCTCTTCTTAGTAACGGCAATCAGATAGATTTCATTTTCACAGAACTATTCGAAATAAACTGTTAAAAGATATATGCCGATTCTTTGAGTTTTCAATTCAAAAAAATTCAAATTACCCAGCTTCTCAGATACGAATTCACAAAAAACAAAAGGTAATAGTGGGTTTTCATTGTTTTTCTCATAGTGCCAATAATCAAGTGGGTAAAATATTTGAAGAAATTAACTGAAAAAATATCTGAACTCGAAATATGAAAAACCATTTGAAGTAGTCCTCAAGATCTCACATTCACTAATTTTCACAAATTTTTGTTTCTCTTGTATAACATGGAAGTTGAGTTGTTGCAGTTTTAAGGAATTCTACGGCATTTATTGAGTTTCAACCAAAATGAATTCAGTTGTCAGATATCAGTAACAATATAAGTGAAAGTTAAACAGTGTGTTCGACGATGTTTTTGAATATTGCAAAATCTAAGACCGTTTTATTCAGAATTCTTCATTTATAATTATGGTTCAGAGGATATCTAATAACTGAGTTTGTAATAATCACGATGGAACGAAATATCAGTTGAAATTTCCAATAATCGACACGTGTTTCGATTACCAAGTGATCATCTTCAAAGAGTTTTTTGAGATTTTGTTATTTTCAATTGATATAGTATTGAGAACTGATCAAGTGATCAAGTGATCAGCAGAAATCCAGATAACAGGTTATGATCATTATCAATTAATGGATGTTTTTATCGCGTCTGGTTTCTACAAAATGTTTCATTCCATTGTGAAAAAAAACTATTATTTCAATTGACGGTTTCATCGGTGCAGGAACAAATGGACTATATATGCAACGTAGGCAATGTTGCTAGACAGGAAAATTATAAGGAACCGGAGGTTATCCAATACTCCGTTGTGCTTCCAAATGAAATCAGTGCTGTAGGTTACCCTCATATTATCATATCAGTGGCGTTCGCTGTACTACGGTACTAGAGGCTATGTACAGGGTACTTTGCATTATTGCTGTCCAGCCTTTTTTCGAAAAAACACGTATACAAGAAAAGTGTATAAAATATTTTCTGAATAAAATTGGAAAGTTATCAAATTTAATTTTTTTCGCTATAATCAGTAGTGAACCTAACGTGGTTCAACACCAAAAATGTACATTTGTGACCTTTTTCTGCTGTGATCTGATTCATGTTTGGAATATCTTGTATACATTACTCTCTTTTTGAGTCTGGACAGTTATAATAAAGTCAAATCCTGGAATCATTAAAATGTGGTATGCCATATTGAAAATTGTTCAAATCAAATTTATCGATTTTCAAGTGAAATTTTTGCAAATTTTCTGACAAAAATTTGTGGGTATATTAACGCTAATGAATTGTTTTCTTTTGATTACGTCACAGATAAAGATATCACAACTGACTTGATTCGACCCCATAAAATTATCTTTACTGATAAATAGATCAACTAATTCATTTTGAAGTAGCATGAGTCCTTTATAAATCACTTTAAAATCTTGTTTAAAGGTGGTTAACTATGATTCAAGATGAATTTCATTAGTTCATACAATTGTACAATTTGAAATCCCTGAATCCCTGAAAGAACAAATGAAATTAAAAATCAAAATGAATAGCTGAAAATAACAATTATATTGTGCAAAAAAACAACCCTGAAAGGAAACGATAATGAAATAAAAATTAAGCAACAAATTGAACAATTGAAAAGAAACAAAAATTCAAAGATTTCAAGCCGAGTTACGACGTTTCGATTGTTAGTGTCTACAATCATCTTCAGGTAATAACTGAGATGACTATTTATAGGTCATTCGAGTGCTTTCACATATCCCCTCTTTCCTCTCTACGCTTCACCGGTTTAGCGGGAGATGATCGTTCGGCGGGAGTTGACCGTTCTCCGCTTAACTGTGGGTTTCCATACTCATATGTTGCCTATTTCTACGCTAACTTTGCTGAAGGCGCTGTAAGACAACATATATGCGGCTTCTTTGAATTTCTTCCTGAACCAGTGTCCCTCCCTGTGGATGATCTCAGCTTCGGACCAGTTGATATGATGTTGATGAGGCCAAACATGCTCTGCTATTCCCGATTTGCTGGTTTTCGTGCTGTTTCCGAATCTGAAGCAGGTTATGATGTACTTGGACCCAGTTCTTCTTATCCTTTCCGACAATTCTCTGATGTAGGGAAGTGCAAGCACTGGTTATGACGGATTCTCTTCTTCGTGAGGCTCTTGCTGTCTTTTAGCCAAAGTATGTTTACTTTGGAGTAACCATTCCGTTGAAGGTCATTTTTGATGATGCCTAGTTTCTTTTCGAAACCTTCTTTTGTATTACAGAGCACGAAAGCATGGTCTACTACAATCTTGATGATTCCTCTTTCAGTCGATTGATGGTGGTTGGATTCTTGGTTCAGATACTGTCCCGTGTGAATGGGTTTTTGGTGATGAAAGGTCTTACGCGGTTGATGTGCTTGAAAAAGGTGTCTATTTTTGTATTCCCATAGTTCCATGTCATGAAGATGTCGTGAACTTACATCAACCAGACTCAGAGCTTCTTGTGGGCTTCTTCAATGGCCAGAGTTTCGAAATACTCCATATACATGTTGGCTAAAACTGGTGAAAGTGGCGATTCCATTGACATTGCGTAAAGAATTCGTCCTCAATATAATTGTTATTTTGTGTGTTCTTTCAGGGATTTCAAATTATATTAGACAATGGAAGACCGAACTAATGATATGTTTGAAATCTGTATGGAATCTCTTTCTTCGTTAATCAGGTGTTGCTTCCTTTCGGGCAACAACCCTAAGAAGTAGAAACTTACTCAAGAATATGGCATACCTTGTAGAATGAAGCAGCTTTTGCTAGCTGATAGATAATGCTTGCTTCAAAGATGAGATCCATGTAATATTTGATATTTCTGCTAGTATTTGTCAATTATAGTTCAACGAGGATTTCAATCAAGATTCTGTGACATTCCAATATCATCTACAAAATTTTCAACCCCTTATTTTGATAACAAATCTAATATAACACGCGACTATTGCTTATAGAAATGATCTCTAGTCAGAAATAAGTTTTTGACGACCAAATAACAGAAATAATATGAAGGATTGACGAAAAAGAGTTTAGATATTCAATATAAGTCAGTCACTGTAAATGAAGTGTAGTTAGGTGCAGTTAAAATTTATTGTTTGGATATACTCAACATCTATAGTATGCTATCGCTGTATTTGTCGTGTCAAATTTGTCGTGCTGTCATCTGTCATGTATTAGAAGTAACAGCTTTCTGTTTATTGGCATATGAGCATCATGTGGCATTCTGCTATACAGCAGTGGACTCTATAAACAAATAATTTATACCCAAATCTGAACTTCCCATGTTTCAACAGCTTATTTTTAATTATATTCATTTCAGTATTTCATAGTTCACTATATCGAAAGCTCGGGCTAGATTAACAAACGTACTGAGAGTAGACAAGTTTTTATAGAGTCATAAATATGGAACAGATTGAAATTGATGTACACAGTGACAAGTCGTTATTGTATATCAGACATAATAGCGGCCCAGGGATACTTCCTTGTGGAACTGCATATATGAACCATGATGTATCCACCGCTTTCTTTCCAGCAGGTGCTATAACAGATTGGTACTAGGTTCTGACTGGAAAGCAGCCTTCAAAACGCAATCAAAAGATTGTTTGTCTTCATTTTCAGTTACATCAATGATTTCGAAAGATTTTCCAGACCTCACATATCAACTCCCAGTAACCAGGAAACTATTTCGTTTACAAATAAACTCCTCCGGTTTGAAGTAGTTTGGCGCATCGCTATAACATCCAAGAGAAGTAAATATTCTTCTGGTATTTACATCGGTTTTCCTCGTATCCAAGTAAACAAAGCCGTAAACTTAATTTCCAAGTTTCTGGGGTAATGATAATTCGAACGATACGACTTGTGTTTAACTTCTGACGAAAATGATATTTGGCGGACTAATTTCAATGAGGGAGTTTCTAGAAACAATTTCGTGAACTACAATCGACAAGTTCATTAAGCGAATTGAAAATGTTCGTTCTGCATGAAAATTTACGAGCTCAATTAACGATGAACGTTATAATTTCATCTGGGAAAAAAGACAGATGATAATTTAGGAACATGGGAACGGTCTGTAGGTGATATTTTTCAGTAATTGTGTCATGATTTTTTTGTGATTCCGTTCAGTTATATACTGATTCTTCACAGTGACACTTTTGTTGAAACTTTGTTGTAACTCACTTTTTTGTATGATCTACGCGTCTCTGTGAACAATTCATTCTGAAATAATTGATTTTTTCCTTTTTTTGAAGATTGACACATTTTTTGTATAAAGATAGAGAAGTAGGAAGCCGAAACCTTCCTTTCAAAAAAATTATTCTCTCATGAAAATATTCTTATTATATTCAAGATATGTTCATATGAATTTTTCATCGGAAAGGACATAAAAATAATTTTAAATATTACCATGCTATTGAGAAACATCCTGTACATACTGTATTTCATAAAAATGTACATTAATATAATTATAATGGCCTAATTATAATTAAGTAGTATTTGTTTGTTAATTCTACTGTATAAAAAGTCCCCACTTGCATGTTCATACTGTACCATTGCAGGATGCCACATGTGCTCAACGTTTATATAAATTTTTCTGCTTACATATCACTCACACAAAAACCACTGACATCATATATTTATATGTAAACTAAAAGTGTTAATGTTACTTCCTTGCTTTTCCGCTTATCTCTTGGAAACTGCAGCAATACAAGGTAACTTGATGTTTACTTCATCCTGTATATGTACACATTTCATTACATTATTCCTCTCTTCCAGTGCATGTTTGTACAAGCCGTTATTTCTCCACCAACTGTTGACTCACTCGCTTTTGTGGCCAATATTTATCGTGTTCTTAGTTGTAAAGTCTCAAAACACAATGCGATATAATCGATTATACGGGGTGAAGTCAAAAGAAATGCGATTATCTGGAGCATTGAAATTGGCGTAGAAATGTTATCACATTTCTCCCAGTAACAAATATCTTTTGCCTAGTTTTGCCAAGTTGTTTGGCCTCAGCATAGTTCCCAATTCCTACCAAATCAACATGGTTCCACACAAATTAAAACCACTGAAACAGCTCTGTATAGCTTCTACACTCTGATGCCTCTAGATAACTTACTATATATGTGAGCTATCCATGGATTATTCCAGGTCTTTTTATGGCGTGAATAATAATTTAATCGATCTAAAAATGCAACGTTGTGGAGACTGAGAGCTTGCTTTGGAAATGTAGGTTAGGTTTCCCATTATTGCATATGCTGATAAAATGAACGTCAAAGGAAAGTAGATACTTGTGACATAGTATCACTATGACACACATATTTCTGAAGGGTCACTTGCTTTCTTCCTTTTTTTTGAAGATTACCACATTTTTTATATGAAAGTATATAGGCTATACAGATTCTAGTCCAATGTCCCACGCTTTTTGTTATGGCGCTTCATTTTGCAAATTTCAGACCTTTCAAGGTCATTCAAACAGGTCGGCGATTAAGACTTCAACTTGGCCCTCGGCTTGGTTCTTGATCTAGCTCTCGAATTGGCATTTGAATAAGGATGAGACATCCCCTATCTCAAGATAGGAACTCGACCTGATCCTCGAAGTGGTCCTTGATGTTCTCGAATTGGTCATCGATTTGATCATCGATTTAACCATCGATTCAACTAGAGAATGAACAAAGATGGCGCAACATGTCAGTTGGGCACTAAGCCACATCTTCGTTAGTAATAGTCAAATGAAAGGAAAACAGGAATATTGAATTTATCGACAGATAAAACACAAAGATGGCATTACATGTCATGACGACACCAAGTTGTATCTTCGTTAATGATAGTTGAATTAACGGGTGTATCACAAGGAATGAAAGGTGAAGAAATAATAATAGTCGTATCGTCACGTGCAGCACATCAAAAGAAAGAGGTTGAGATATTGAATGTGTTGACAGAGTAAAAACAATGATGGTGCATATCGAACGAAAGGAAAAAGAAGATGGAGAAGAAGATAGCCAAAACCTTTCTTCTCCATAAAATCTCTCCTGAAAATACACCGCTTTCAATTCATACAAATATTTGTATTGTTGAAGGCTTCTAACAATGTTGGATTTCACTGGAAGTGAAGCATTATCATTATACATGAGGCAGTTTTGACGACAAACTCGTTGATATATAAAAAAAGGCCATTATGGAATATCAACTGGGCAATGCAGTCGTCTCTGCGATTCCAATATGTTAGATGGAACAAAATCCCGGCTATTAGGCCGTAGTCGAAAGGAACTTGTAGTCCAAACGTTTCGTCCTCTGCAACAGTGGCATACATCTTCAGTGGTGTATGAACAAGTCGTTGCTGAGATGAACTTATTTTAAGACAAAATTGTTTATTTTCAAATGGCTGCAATGATTTAAAGTAAACTATCGAATAATTTCATAGAAAAAATATTCAAAAGTATGGCATTTTGGATATCATTGTGAATGTATAAAATTATGTCCCTCAAGGGTGCCACATCCTTCATGAACTTGACCGTGTGTTAATTTTTCTCGCAGCGAACTCATCAACCACACCCGTGAAAGATCTTTTTTACCTCCAACAGCTACTAGTTTTTTATTCGTGGAACTTCTCCCGCGCCAGCCAGTGTATATTCCAACATTTTTATATTCCGCTTTCGTTCTTTTTCTCCAATAACGCAGCATGGGTGGATTTAAATATGCATAAATAATGCTAGGGAGCGTTCAAAGAATTAAAAAATATGGCCGTAGTAAAGCACGGTATTTTCGTTCATTAAAAACTAATTCGGCAGTTGTGCAGAAGCTCGTGATATATGCAGGCGGTAATCTCTAAATGAATTCTGTTGAAAGTTTTATATTTGCCCGAGGAATTTGTTTGGTTTCCATTCTGTCGTTACTCCTGGCAAGGTCTGAAATAAATAGAGTTGGTGACTATTTGTACCAGCTTGCGGATCCCAGCAAAAGTCAGTATATAGGCATCTTGAACAGTAGCTTGTTTCATCTTCGGCAACCAAACTAAAAAGACATATCATGGGTTCAACTACCATCGAGTTAAGTCACTACACCATATCTAGTTTGAGCCTAAAAGTATTGGCTTAGGTGCACCTGTCCAACATCAATGCCAGCTCCACATTTTTCCACCGACATGTTCTCAGATATCCAATCTAACCCAACTGTTGTATCTCTTCATCTCAAAGTTGCAAAAGTCTGAGATCCTCTATCTCGATCTTCTTAGTGAATACTCCTATAGTCGACTTGGTTAATGATGGACTCTTCTTTCTTAGCCCATTTTGATATATTATCCAGAGTCTGCTGGAATTCGTCCTCATATTATATTAATATATTTTCCCTGGGCTAGAATGACTATACCGTACGCACAGCTCAGGTTTTTATATTCACTATGGACCCGAAGAAGATTCAACGTGCTCATTACATGGATACATAACTCAAAGGACAGCCCCTTGCTATACCAATCTTCCTCTGAACATGCAGTCTATGTATCTGCAGCTTCCTCGTACAGCTTCACATCCATATTGATTTCACCCACTTCTATCGGATAACATCGAATGTCTTCGACTGTGGAGAAAACTCCTCTTCCTCCAGCAATATCAAGTACAGAAAATGACATTGTCGTTTTTTTCAAATCACAGATTACTGGAATATCAATAATTTTCTTCATAGCAGAATTAGCATTCTGCAGTATCTCGTTGCAGGAAAGCTCACCAGTTCTCATTGCGAGCGCTGGAGGACAATAAGTGTAGTAAATGAACTGAAAATATTCCAGAGAAAGTAACACACGATTCTCAAACACCAAACATCAATAGCTCTTCCCTTTATATAGATAGAGTAGCGCTTCCATCAGCTTCTGTATTACCTAACCCCAACTATGTTTCTCTAACGTTTTTTTCATCTCTTTCCGGCAGGAACAGGACGGAAAAATCCTCAGCAACTTCTTCAGCGCAATCAAGGATGCTGGACCTGGGGGAGAAGATTTCTTGAAAACTCTGGAAAGGTCTCACGACATTACACTGTTCGCACCATGCAACAAAGCCCTAGAAGGAGACCTTGTCCTGAACAGCATCTTGAGTGACAACAAAAGGTTTTTGGAGATCCTGAAGTTGCACTTGGTCGTCGATGATAGACTCTACGTAGACAAGATCGCCAAGGAAAGTCATAACAAGGTAAGTGTATGTCCTTCTTGACCAAAGAACGGTACGACATCGGGAAGAAGTTATCAAGGAAATGGCTGAGAACAACAGGTTTCTTTCAAATGGTAATTTGAAAAAGAAACGGAATTATACACTCCAACAACTGTTGGGTGGAAAATCTGGGATTTATGAAATGAGTCGTGAGGATTGTGAAACAAAGTATGTTGGTCAAACTAAGCTAACTATAATGACAATGCTCCTCTACGTAACCTCTAGAAATAACCATCGAACAAACGGTCGATAGGCCTATTTTGGCCATATTTCCAGATTCGTTCAAAACATTTCAATACAACAACCACAATGTCTCCTAATCAATTATTTCGAAGCCCACCTTGATGCTTGACTGAACAGATATGGCGAAATGCTCAATAGATAGGTACATAATTAACAAAGGACACTGTTACAGCAGATGAATCGCTTATTAGCTGCTTCCCGTATGTATACAGGGCAGTTAATCCAATGACAAAGGATCAGTGACAGTCAGTACGAGTATTTGATTAGGTCTCCGCCGTGAACTGAGGTCAAATTGCGTTATAGGGATATTTGGAGCCGTGAACGAATTAGATCAAAATACGAAGATATGGTGGAGCGAGCGGAAAGTAATGAGTTCATTTCGAATATACAAAGGACAGAGATATCAAAATTGAATATCAAATGCCAATAATCTCAGAACTCAGTGTAAATTGAAATTGATTATTTGGAAAAACTAGGTAAATGATGAGAACTCCTTTTACATTAACCTTCTCGCTTTCCACAGTTGAATCCTCTATATTATAACAGTCATCACTACATATTGTGAAAACTGCCATATATGCCTGTCTAAACGCGATAAACTCACCAATTGACATAGTGATTCAAGAGTTCTGATCTTCCTCTTGAAAATGATCACTTGGTGATCGAAACACGTGTCGAGATGTTGAAATAACGGTTTGGTGTTGGTAAAAAACTCCAGCAGTATTCATTACTACACCAAACGTTTCAAACAGTGCATCACAAGTATGCTTTTGTATGTTCAAATGAATTTTTAAATGGAAATAGATAGTTCAAAATCAAAACATTCAGGTTTCAAGATATTTCGACATTGAAATAGATACATACTTTTGTTTGAGTTGATTTCATCAAAGGGCATCATCCATAGTCACAAGCTGATGGGATATTGTGATAGAAAAAAAATGTAGGCATGTATGCTTTGTCACCCACTAGCTCCAAATATTCAAAGATTTGTTGATGTTCCATGATTTCTGATATTGCCGTTAGCAAAGCGACTATTATTATCGAGAGCAGATAGTTGTTGGTTCACAGATGAATCAAAAATACCTTCAGGTCTTGCACCCTCCGAGCCACGGTGTTTGCTGACAAACTGACACTTTTAAATAAATTTACCTTTTCGGGGCATATTTCTTCGGCTACTGCAATCAAGCATTCTTTTATCATTTCTCCATCGGTGAATGGTTTGCCACGTTTTCCGATTTCAAGAGCCACACGAAAGCTGGCGCGAGTTGCAGACTCTTGTTCAGTATTCGCTTTGATAAACAAAGATTGCTGCGATTTGAGTCCGCGTTTCAAAGCTTCAAATTTTTCCTTCCGCAAACTTCCTGTATACTTGGAGTAACTTTGAAGATGTTTCGATTCATAGTGTCGTTTAATGTTATAGTCTTTGAGAACAGCTATGGTTTCATTACAAATTAAACATAGCGCCTTATTACTGGACTCAATCACAAAATACTGAAAGTTCCATTTTCCTTGGAACGTTCTGCATTCACTGTCGATTTTTCGCTTCTTTTCCATACTAACAAATCACACATAAAAACAATAAGTCAAATCAAAATACTTTTATTGACGGGTGTTACTTTATTTCACAATAGACAGTTTCGCTTCCTTCGCCTTTCCTACGCAGACTAACTCGCAGTTGCGCTGCTAGCCTTTTTATACGCAATTATTACTGCCATCTCGAGGTTATCGGAATACACTAGCTAGAACCAGAACTTTCTCGAACCAACACGGTAATTACAAATATTTAATTACGCCTAATGCCACCTAGCGGGTAGCTGAAAAAGATAGTACATAGTACCACTACTCGCCACTAGATGTCGTTAAGTGCCACAATACACAATAATAATTGAAGTGCAAAAAAAACGTAAGTTTGCTTAGGTCACGCACTTTGCGACTATCCTAGTCTAGAAATATAGTTAAGGGCAGAAATTGGCCCTTGGAACAAACTGAAAAAATCATTATGGCCCGAAGGCTTCAAAGTTTGGAGACCCCTGCTCTAGAAAACTAATAAAATAGCTTTCTACACACCACATTGCATTTGACCATCATTTCAAACATTGAAACTGGTATAGTAGGCTATTCTTGAAAGATAGATATTTGCCTTTGTGGACTTTTCATAGACCTAATAAATGTTTCCTGCAAACTAAACTCATCCTTCCGAATATCCACCTGGAACTAATGAAAAAAACTCTTTCGGGGTCACCTATAAATAACATCCCTTTGTTGATGTGTGACCTTCGGTAACGTTCTGCGGTCGTTTTTTTCAACGGATGAACTTTTTAGCTCTCGGTGCTTATTTATCGTCCCTTAGGTGGCTTCAGCTGATGGAATTACTTCAATTATGCATTATCTTTTCATGGAAAATGCCATAATTCTTCCGTTTTTGTTTGGGTCTCGCATGAAAGGGATTAGAGTCACGTTACAGCTTATCTGTACGGTGCGGACTTTTAATTTAGACACGGTCGTTAGTCACTGTCAATCGAGGTGATACTCTCACCGACATTTCTGTTAAAATCATCTTTTTTTTTCATTTTTTGTATACTAGTTCCCTCTATGAACTTCCTGATAGGTATCTTATAATACGAAACTCCGTTTCCAAAATAGTAATGTGTTCAGTTCAGGAACTGATTGAATATTGAAACATACATAGTGTGTTTTAATGTATATATGAATCTACATCTCAAGTTTGGTTTCGAGGGAAACAAACTATTACAAGCGACATCAAATTTGACCGAAATTCCGTTCTCAACTGTACGTAAAATAGTCAAAAACAAACCTTATGAACGCAAGACGCGATGTGATACGGGATTACCAAAACTCTTCAGAATTGGATAAGAAACTAGGATTTAGATTTGAAATAATAAACAAATGTCAATTAGTTATGGAAAGCAGAAGAATAGTGGAATTGCGTAACAAATACTTAGAACAAATAATCAAATATAGACAAGAACAACGGCAAATTTTCTATTTGGACGAAACTGGGTGTGATACTCACAACACAGTTACGAAAGGGTGGACTGATGGTTCGAGAATGTGTACGCCTAACATGCCTGCAAACAAAGGATCGCGACTAATCATTGTGCATTGCGGAGGAAGTAAACGATGGGTTCCGAATTCTTTGAAATTATGTGGAAAAAAACTTGAGGGCTGCAATGTTGACAATATGAGAATATGGATGAGAATATGGAAGCTAGTATTTCGATTTATTTCGATTGAATTGAATGAGTTTCCGTTGAGATATTACAGATTGAAGTAGACTCATAAAAATGGGCTAAACTTTAGGAACACCCTAATATTTCTAATTATTATGGGAGAGTATGAACAATTGGATATTTGAAATGAGACGGATGAACCGATGTCAACAATTTTAAATATTTTCCAAGTATTCTTTGGTTGTTCGCTGAAACACTAAACTCCTCTGGTCTACGAAACCGACTAAGTGAAATATGTTCCTTCAAACGCGTTATTATACTTCGCTCAGTATGACCAACATACTTCTAGTCGCTATCCTCATAGCTTATTTCGAAATTCTCATACTCTTCCGTCATCTTATCTTTTGTTTTGTCCTACACTCGTTAATGGAGTGTATGTACTAAGTCTTGAAAGACACTTTCATATTTGTTTTTTTTTAATTCGAACTGATTTTTCGACGCATTTCGGTTCATATGAGAGAACTGTACACTCTGAATCATCCTCTTTTTGGAAAGTCTAGAATTTGCGAATACATTCTTTAATTTTTTTTCCCGTCAGTGTTACTCTGAGTGATTTCATATCCGATTCCACCGTAGATGAAGTTAGTTAAAGAACCTTTTTTTCTTCAGGTGTTCCAGGCGCAAACCCTCAGCAAGGGCAAGAAGCTGTACTTCAACGTGCTGACTTCTGGTCCAAACCGAACCATGTCAGTGGAAGGAGGCGGTGTTAACGCGACAGTAATCCAAGCCGATCTTGCCGCCACCAACGGCATCATCCACGTCATCGACCGTGTTCTCGGAGTGCCCTACTCCACCGTCCTCGACAAGTTGAGGAACGACCCCATGCTCAAGTAAGTAGCGACAGTTTCACCCCTATTAACTGATTCAACAATGCAGTGTTTGGTCTGGAAAAAATATTGGAAAACAATAATGTTAGTCCCAAATTCAGTGGTGCAAAGAACGATGAGTTCATTGAATCTGGTAACGTATCATTGACACTATCAACAATGACGGATATATAGCTAGTTCATTCTGATTTTCTCTTTAAAATTTCAGAGCTACATATACTTTGGGAAATCTACAAGGATTCAATAACCAGCTGGTCAACACCACGAAAAAATTCACATATTTCGTTCCAAGGGACAAAGCCTGGTTTGACGCCAAAGTGACATTACCAACGGCCATCAAGACGTTATTTATGAAGGAGTACGCCTATCATGTGAGTAAAAATCATATCCTCTTTCTTCTTTGTAAAATGTCCAGCAAGTAATCAAATCGACTATCCATATAGGAAAGGTTATAACTGGAAACATTGAAAGATTTGATAGCACATCATCCATTTGTGCCTCATACATTCTCGTTAACAATCCCATAAATGTCCACAGGATATATCAGCCTTTATACCTCCGAAAGACATCCTGGGTTGTCATATTCATATAATGAAAGAAAATTTAGGTATTAACAACTAGTAGAGCAGGCTTTTGGATCTCTTGAAACTTTTACTTCTCTTAAATTATTCCACCACCCCATTTCGAAGATGGGCTCTTGCGGTTACTAATGAACCGCATTTCTTCAATTACAGGCAACTGCCACTCTGGAACGCCACCTGGTTATCTCTGACGAACCGTACACAATGGAACGAATCAAGCGGATGACGAACGAAAGCAATACCTTCGGGACGTTCGGCCAGAGGAAGGAGGTTGAATTACCCACGATGAGGGGATCCCTGAAGCTGTTCGTAGAGGAACGTCAGGATAACAGTGAGTATTTCTGGGATTTCGGGGTTAATGAAAACGAAAACTGATTGACTGGGGAGTATTTCATTCGAGTCGATGAGTTTTTCGATTGCGACAGGTTCCAGTATTTAATTACGTTGGCTACACATTTTTTACAATTGCTAATATCTTGTTTGTTGAAATCCATGATAGAATTGTGAAACATTAAATTTACTAATATCTGGTGATGTCATCAGTCGTCACCTTAAAACAAAATGATTTGATTTGAAATCTCTTTTTTATTTTTCAGTCGTTCAATCATTTATATTCAAGTCACAATAATTTGTTTGCTCTACAAATTAGCCTTCTTACATTTTTTTATCTTTCATACTCATACTTCAACATATCATCATTTCCATTCCATTTGTTCTTCCATAGATTTCGAATCTGGTAATAACGTTCGAAGTTATAACATTCGCATAATACTTTGTCACCAAGAATTTGACACTGAAGATAAGCTGAATGAGAAAGCTTTGCCTAGCCAAACAATTGTTCCAACTCTGACAACCCATCAACAATTCCGAATCAACTCGTCTATCGAAAATTACATCAGACAGAATTTGATGTGTTTCAGATAATATTGGCTACTAATGTCGAGTGAATTGCCTGATTTGTTGGTGATCGCAATGAATGCAAACTGATAATAAACGCATTCTTTAGAATGCTATTCGGACTACATAACGCGACACATACATCTCAACGTCTAGAAGCAACTTGTGGATACAATGCAGAAGCAAGTTTTGTACAAATTTGTTTTTGATGGCAAAACTTTCATTTCGAATGGGGCACAATAGTTCTAAAATCAACACACAAAGATCAAGAAGCATTCAATACTTAGCAGCTTTCATTATTATAATTGATTCTAGTACTTACGCAGACAATGCAATTATGAAAAAAAAACAGAAACTTTGTACCTGCATGGAAAAAATAGCCGTATTTTCTCCACATATGGATACTGATCACTCGAAAGGATGGCTCTCAAAAAGAAAATGAACGGGATGAGAATAAAAGAGAGATTTGATCTGACCCTCCATGAAGATTCATGTTACGAGGACAAAGAAAATACGCTTCAGAGGTGAAAACAAACAGCCAAATCAACTTCAAATATGTTTTGGTTGATCTTTTGATTCAAGTTATTTATTTTTACAATTATTTGAGTCATTTCAAATGTCAACAGAAACTTTAAAGGGCTACAAAATTTGAACAAAAGCAAATTTGATGAATGAACATAGTACATACTATTATGATAGGACTCCACAAATCTGAATAAGATTAATCGATAGAAGGATGGAAACTATACTTCTTCAATTGTTGAAAACATAAATGGTGAGGAAGATAATGAAAAGTAAGGGATAAACTGAGGTGGAAAAGGAACTGGAAGGAAAACTAAAGTCAATAAGTATATTGGTTCTGAAGGAATCCTCTGAAGATCACTGATATCTGCAGAAATCAGATATATGTTGAGTAGTGTGGAATGAAAATACTTCTTGTATTCATCAACTCATGAACCAGATGTAAACATATCGCAGAGCCTCGGACAAGAAGTAAAGAAATATCATCAATTACTTCCTATTCAATATTGAGTTTTGGTTGTCAAGCAGAAACTAAATGGATCAATGAATATTGTTTGAGAATATATATAATTATCTCATCGCTTTGAAAAATGTGCAGGAGGAAATGTTTTTTATTTCCAGTTACATTTACCCTTCTTTCAGTTCTATGTTTTGTTTATTGCCCATCAAATGAATTAAAAGTAATGACAAGTCGTTTTCAACTCATTTTATTTTGAGTTTATTGATTTCATATTTTTCTCATTTTCTCCATCAGTTGACCCAGAATCCGATAACACAAGTAAGTAAATCGTGAAAATTTGCTAAAAAGTTATTCCTGTGTAACTGTTTTCGTTCAAATATCCACTTTAAATTCGACTGTGTACGAATGAAATCGCGGTAAAGCGTATAAGACACGAATAGAATTTTCATTGCGTTTCAGCAGATTGCTAGATTATCTCAGATTCAATTCTGAATCAAATTATCTTTGGCGCTGTGTGATTGGATTATGGTAAACATATTATCGACGAATGGAATTCAATATCATAAAGAGCAGATTCATTTTCGTCAACCGACTAAAATTGAACTGGAAGTTGATGTGGGTTGTTTTGAATGCCAAGATAATGGAACTTCGATTATTCAATATAATTAAATACGTCCACAATGATTTTAATCTGTCGACAAAATATTCGAAGCCAAGGAACAAAATTGGGTATTTAGGTACTTTCCAAATGAAATGTTCCAAGAACATATTGTTTTCGAAATACCTTGTATATTTCAAATGTGGAATTGACATTCGCGTCTGAGAAAGAGCGCATAGGTCAGGAAAGTGTTGTAGTAGCTGGATATGATCCGTTTTATAGATAAGAAAGATGTTACGGGCGTCTCAGAAACGCAATATACTAGGTGAACAACAAAC
The DNA here is from genome assembly GCF_000500325.1 of Leptinotarsa decemlineata. Taxonomy (NCBI): domain Eukaryota; kingdom Metazoa; phylum Arthropoda; class Insecta; order Coleoptera; family Chrysomelidae; genus Leptinotarsa; species Leptinotarsa decemlineata. Next base: position 36,611 of record NW_019289417.1, on the reverse strand, counting down.
CTCATTTAAACCATATGAAACGCGTTTTTTCTATAAACGATCATTCTTGTTACGAAGTTACGATTTGTCTAATACATTCGTCAACACCCTGTATTAATCTATAATTATTATTCTTAGTTCCCGTAACGAATTGTCGCCATGAACTTCGTAATGAATCGAAACTAATTTACATACTCCACACGAATCAGAATTCATTACCATGCGGTATGGTGAAAATTACATCTGCCAGAATTAGGATTATCCTTCAATCAAATTAAAGTCTAGTTTTCTCAGTAAATAATCGAATACATTGCTGATTTGAATATTCCAGTCGAAATTAAAGTTCTGTTCTGTCCAGTGCGCACAAATAAAATCACGCTTTCGTATTTTATGCACCGTACACAGAGTAAAGAAGTTGAAAGTAATGCTACAGAATTGCTAAACATCGTAGTAGTGGTAGTAGGCTAGTTTCTTCTTCTTGTTTCCAGAACATCCAGAGTGTTTCTCAATAAAAAGTATCACTTCATCTCCTTAACACTACACATGAAATATGGATGTTTCAAAATATATCTGGAAACTATATTTTGTCACTTTCCACTACGATAAATCACGATCTCAGCTCCTGTAAAACTCATAACAACCTGAGCATGCATATTAATAACAACAAAGGTTACATAGGTCCAACTGAAAGAACATCCAAATCACTCATTGAATAAGCAGTAAATAACAGTTCAAAAACCCTCCAGCGCATTTTTTTAAATTTACCCCGTTGCTACCGTAGCGCCACCCTTAATTAGCACTAACGGACACTTTTCCACACACAGAGACGGTTCTCCTTATCTCTACCCTCCATAATTCCGCACTGTTATTAATTATTCTTCTTCTTCTTATTTATTCCACATTGACAACACATGTTAGCAACTTCATTCATACCACATGTGAACTACAAAACAGTAGACATCTACCAATCAAACGCATATACAGTGCTAGAATACGAGAAACTCATTGCAATCAAGCAATTCATCTCAACAGTTACTTGATGTAGGTATGCTAGTGATATTGATAATGTAATTCGAGTAACTCTCACAAAAACGTAGTTTTAAATTTTCGCGCCATTACTTCTAGTTTGCCAGTCATCCCATAGGGGCGCTGACGTCAATAATTCACACAACAAATCATGTTCGAGTCCTTAAATAAACTTTTTTTTCTTCAGCATTCATAATCAACTGGAAAGGAGAAAAAATTCCTGTGTTCAGACCAAACGTCGAATGCACCAACGGCATCATCCACGTCATTGACGCGCCATTCCTCAAAGAAGGCGACATACAAGTAAGCAAAGCTTCGATTACGGCGATAGGACCGCAGCTCGTGATGATCCTCGTTGCCAAATTCCTCCTCCTTTAAAACCTTCGTCGCTAGTGGGATGATATTCATCAAATTGATCAAATACAGGGTTTTTGTAAAGAGTTGTCCGTGTATTGCACGGGGTGTCTCGGAAAAACCGACTAGAAAGTAACGTTCTTCGTCGGTCTTTCTCGGGCCGGCCTGTAGTCGATTCGATTATTGAATATATTTTTTCATTTCTAGCTGATACTGTCTACGACTCTTTATATCAACTTTTCCTGTTTCATATGCAATACTTTCAGAAAATGAAGAGTTATCTCCAGTTTTCATAATCACGTTTTTTCCAATTGATCTTTCAGTGCTTAAATATTCATACAAGCTTATACCATACTCTCGGAAAGTAACTCGTTATTTCAACTAAGTTCGATATGAAATCATCTGTTTTGTAAATAAATATGGAAACGACTCTAATGCGATGAAATATGCTGATAAGAAACACGGGGTGACTAGATTCACATAAAAATTCAATCAAATGATCAGTTACCATCCGCTGGTACCTATTGGCATATTTTTGATAGAAGACAAATAATTACTAGGATTTTCTAATTGAGATGTAACAGTGTACACCAAAAATTGAAGCATTTCAGATGTAAATACTCCAAATATCTTATTTGATAAAATCTATTGATGTTAATATCGAATTTCAGATGTTTAATAAGAAAATTTAATTATTTGCGAAATATAATGATGCATCAAATAATATTTCTACTACCTAGTGTCCTTACATTCCAATTCGCTTCTTGAAATTGTGTTGATGATATACGGGATAGGTGATAATGAGATCTACGATCAAATTTTAAAATAATGTTGAAATACATATAGCAAAGGGTTGGTCCTAATGTAAAGTACAGTTACATCTTGAACATTTTTAACATTTTCTAAAAAAAACCCGATTTAAAATTAGTAAATTACCAAAAACATTCAGTTTCATGGAAAGTACCGAAAGCACAGAATAAAAAAGTTACAATGAGGTTACAAACAATCGAAATACAAACGAACAGACCAAATTGCAAATGAACTTTCTTTTGAATGGTGATCATAAAAATATATGTTTCATTCGCGAATATTCTGTGCGGAAGATAAACTTCATTCATATTTGTGGGCATCATATTCAACTGAACCTCATTTCAAAAAAGAAGCTACTGTTCGTTTGTAACCTAGTTTGTTCGTTTGTAACTGAGCTTCATCTTTGCTCAGTCGTATATCTTTGAAATGTCAGTTTGAACTGTTTCATGATGTTAGCAATGTTTACCTCTTTCAATTGTGATTTTTTCATGCTTTGAGTATCTCAACAGATGATCTAAAGGACCTTTCTCTCTGAAATAAAGTGAATAATCGACTCAAAAAATTCGTTGATCTCCTAACCATCCCTTGACTTGAATCAAAACAATTGCTCTCGAGATAGGTATAACACACCGGCATATGGTTGAATCCTGTGATAAACTTAGAGCTCCCAAATGAAATCAAAAACTCTAAATGATGCAGTTCCAATCAAAATCTCAATTTCTAGATATTCTCAGAGGAGAATCAACCAATATCTGTGTTCAATGCCTAGAGTGGTGTCACTACGACAAGCATATGGAATTTCGCTTGTAATCTTAAGATGTAAATATGTGTGGATGTGTATAAATGTTAATATTACTGACAGTATATATTTATAGTAGAATTTAGTATAAATCACCGTTTTAAAGTTTTTAGTACCTCATGAAAAATGCTTTCACACAAACTGTTTATGAGCACTGAAATGCTTCATATTTCTATTGAATATACAAAGAGCGAACTCTTTGCTGAGCACTTTTTGTGGTTTCTAAAAATGAAACCTCTTCAACTTTGTATATTTACATATGTGGTAACCAAAGAACCCGTTCATTGGTCGAAAATACTATCTTCTAAAATACTCACCGTTGTATAAGATATAATATACGAAAATAGACAGCATACGCGTTTGTGTACCATAAGAAACATTCTAAAATTTGTTGTAGTAAATAGAGTTATGTATTTTTTCGGATTGACTGACTGACTATTTGAATACTTATACAAAAAAAGGTGTCGATATTTAAAACATCTTTTGATGAGGTAAATGTTTATGGAAATGAATTATATAAATGTTGCAATATAAAATAACGAGATGATTATTAGGGCAGGATTCTATGAATAGTGCTGAATTGATATTGACGAAATTCGCTTCAAAGCTGCAACTTCAAGTCTGAAGAAGAAATACATTGTCAACTCAGCTGAAGAAGCAATAAAATCTCATTTTATCGACCCTTGTCACCTTCATCGAAGATTTTATACCATATTTGTTTCCCTTACAATATCAATCGCTACTTTTATGGAATCGCCCACGTTTATGTATAAATACAGACTGTATCGCTATCACGACAAACAAACTATAATAAATGTTTTTGAGCTTGAAGTTTAGAGAAAATAGACCTAATTGTGTGTAAATTATAAATATGCACTGCCAATGTTACATCTATTTGATTTCCTTCAAATGGTTCAGATACTCATAGTTACAAACTCTATCTCTACCTTACTTTCGGACTATGTTGATAGGTTAACAACAAGAAAACTTGGATGGCGTTGTATTGTGCGAGATGAGACTGTGAGAAATTGTAAACGAAGTATGTGCTTTTGAAGCGTAATTGTATGAGTACTATACAGGCGGTGTATGTTGTATCCTGAAGATTCTTTGTTTTTGAAGGCCAGAATTTGAATTTCAAACAAACAATGGCGTGATAAGCCCTATTTGATGCTAAAAACAAATTAACTTACTATCGGTAGATAGCCCTGTTGGCTGAGGCCAACAAATATGGAAGAAGAAAAAAATCACAAACCATATTATGTAGTTTTAATGATTTTGAGATTACTCCGTTTATACTTTTGTAAACGTCATCGCAGAAATGTTTGCTTTTGAAAGTTTGTCAGTATCTCACCAAAAGACTCTATAATGATTCGTTTGTTAATCAATTAAAATGAGAAATAAAGAATGGTTTCATTTCTCATTAGCAATATCGTTGAGAATGCATCCAATATATCAATCATCACAAATAAAATAATATCATTATGTCCGCCTGTGAAAATCAATGAGAGTCTTTCTGCCACTATTTCTTTGAGACATTCTTTGGATACGGTTTCAGGATTATTTCAATATTTGACAGATGTGACGTCATTGGAGGAATTATTTCAACGAGCGAATGCAATTATTTCAAACAATTTGGAATAATTTCAAGTCAAAATATGGTATAGTTTTAATAGACTTAGCTTTTTATGAAAGAAAAACAAGTAGATGTTGCGTGAAAATGAACTAAGTACTTGAACAACAAAGAAATTTCAGGATCCTTGTCAATTAGTAAAATGGATGACTGTTATATTTAAAAGGTCTTTCAGAAAAAAGGCAGTCCAGTTTCAATCACACATTCTTTAACAGTAAAATTTCTAATGAAAGGTTTTGCAAACTAGTGACCAAAACAAATCCGTCAATAAGGCCTTTTTTATAATCATTCATTTAGACTAGTGTTAATTTCTCTGTAACCAATAGATGTGCGACATTAATTTGTCCTTAACACATTGAACTGTTTACATGTTTTCGGAATTGCTTTTCTATATATTTTGAATTATAAAATGATCTGTGCGGTTCTTAAATCCGAGTCTTTATAGTAAAAATAAGGCTATATTGATTCTATTAGAATTGTCATTCTTAGGTAATGATTTTGTTGTAAATATTTCTATTTTCAATAAAGCATTCAGTGCTCGATGATTTTATTTTATATTTTCACCCTGTTTCCTTTCCACAATCCGTATGATCAGTTTACAAAAACGAAACACTTGTTTGGCTATAAAATAGCTTTCTTAGGCGTTCCCGTACGCCTGAGAAAGCTATTGTATAGTTGGTTCAAACTACTTACATGAACACGCCTGAGGAAGCTATTGCATTGTTCATGTCAATGTGGGATTTTCAATTTACAGTTTAAAAAGCCACACTACGTGTTTCGCTATGCATTAGCTTCCTCAGGCGTGATTATACAGGCAGTATAAACACGCCTGAGGGAGCTACTGTATAGTTCATTCTGCCAGTATGAACACGCCCACGAAAGCTACCGTATATTTCACTTTATTGTAATATTTCCACTGGACAGTTTACAAAAACACAAAGCTTGTTTGGCTATAAAACAGCCTTCTTATGCGTGATCATACGCCTGAGAAAGCTATTGTATAGTTAGTTCAAACTGCTTTTATGAGCTACTGTATTGTTCATGTCATTGTGGGATTTTCAATTTACAATTCAAAAAGCCACACTATGTGTTTCGCTATGCATTAGCTGCCTCAGTCGGTCCCATACAGGCAGTATAAACACGCCTGAGGAAGCTACTGTATAGTTCATTCTGCCAGTATAAACACGCCCAAGGAAGCTACTGCATATTTCACTTTATTGTGATATTTCCACTGGACAGTTTACAAAAACACGTGTTTGGCTATACAATAGCTTCCTTAGACGTGTTCATGAGCATGAGAAAGCTATTGTACAGTTAGTTCATACTACTTTTATGAACACGCCAAGGAAGCTATTGTATTGATCATGTAATTGTGAGGTTTTCACTGCGTATTTGGCTATACAATAGCTTCCTCAGACGTGTTCATACTGCTAGTATGACCACGCCGGAGGAAGCTACTGTATACTTCATACGCCTGAGGAAGCTACTTGTATAGTTCACCTTATGATTTTCTGAATAAAACACTGCGAAGTAAAAAAAACGTGTAATTTGTCAATTTTTTCAAAATATAATACTCTTCAATAAATAAGTTATGATGATAAGGTTGATTCAAGGTACGTAAGTAGTTAGAAATCCAATAAACTCTTTTTGGTATTACCACCACACCCCAAGAAAGGAACGTTTTCTCTCCTACCGTCTCCATCGTCTTGAATATCTGCAGCAAAAACAAATCTTCAATAACAGAACTGCTGAACATAATTCAACAAATTCTAATATCAAAAGACAGAAATATACAATATCATAAAAGGCGATTTTGTGAGGCTTTAGCATAAAATGTCAATAATTAACATATTCATGAATTACCTGTTTTCTAAAGAGTAAGATTTGATCTCAGTTTTGAATTGAAATGTCAATAATTGGTATGCTATAAATAACCTGTTTTCCTGTAATTTCGTAACTGGTGTTTTAAAATTAACCTGTTTTTTCCTGTTTTGTCAGAATTAGTCGTTTATTTCAGTTTTGAGTAAAATGTCAATAAATGGCATCCTATAAATAACATGTTTTCCTGTAATTTCGTAATTGGTGTTTTAAAATTAACCTGTTTTGTCATAAAATCAATCAACATATTTATAAACTACCTGTGATATTTATGCTATTGAAATTTTTTTTCTAAATTTACCTCTTTTGTTAGGTTTAGTCATAAAATGTCAATAATTAACATATTTATAATATATTGTACTGTAATTGCTTTTTCAAAAGTTACCTGTTTTGTCAGGTTTTGTCATAAAATGTCAATCAGCAACTTATAAATAAATTATCTGTTTTACTATAAGAAATACTGTATTTTAATCAGTTTTCAAATATTTACCTGTTTTGACTTTGGCATAAAATGCCAAAAATTAACATATTTATAAATTACCTGTAATATTTACTCTGTTGAAATTGTTTTTCAAAATTTACCTCTTTTGTTAGCTTTCGTCATAAAATTGCTCTCGAGATAGGTATAACACACCGGCATATGGTTGAATCCTGTGATAAACTTAGAGCTCCCAAATGAAATCAAAAACTCTAAATGATGCTAATTACCTGTTTTCCTAAAAGTAATATTGTATTTTTTCAACGATTTTTTCAAAATTTACTTGTTTTGTCAGGTTCTGGCATAAAATGCCATTGTAACATTATCATCATGAATAATTGTTATTGATTTTCATAAAGTAACTGGTCAGGGTCAGCATTATCAAAAAAACATGGACTGTTGAGGGCCCCCGATATAATCTTAAGGTTTTCAAAACTAACCTGGAGGCAGATGCAGCATATCTATCGAGAATCTTTTCCTCCTCAGTTTGAAAGCGTATTCGACTGAACCCGGATGTTTGGACGATAACGAATTGATGGCCGCCAATTTGGTCAGATAAAAGAAACCGTGATACTCCGACAAACTTTGATTGTGCTCCAACTCGGTCCCACTGAAGGCTTGGAGCCTCATCGCTATATCACTAGAGTGGATGCATCTGTCCAAAGATATCTGAAAGAAGAAAAATTTGATGAGCGGGTTCTGCCAACTATCGAGGAAAACGCGAATCGACTCACTTCATGATACAAATGCGTTGGAATGGTTATGACAGCCACGGAGTAAGCGGAGCGCACTAGCGCCCTGAGGCAGAATATGAACATGTCCAGGTCGCGGGTGCTTTCTATCGAATGCAGAGACTTCCGGTGCGGAAGCCACATCGGAGACCCTAGCGAGTGTACTCCTATTCGTAAGATGGACCTCTTTTCGGGGCTATCTTTCAGGAAAAATTTACCCTCCTTGATTTTGTTTTTTATCGACTTCAGCAAGTCATTGTAGGCGGGGTTGGAGTATGTTTTGGTACCTGAAAATGAAATATTCACAAATTATAAAGAATGACATATTTCACTTTGAATAGGTAGCAGCTATTATTGACAGGACTCCAATCTTAATGATAAGTACCACAGGTCTCAACTTGGTGTTTTGTTACTTCTTAATTCTGATAAAAATTTCGAACTTCATGTTGAAAGTTGAAATTCTGTTCTGAAATTTGTCATTGCAACTTTCAAATAACCTCCCTGAGTTTTACGAGTCGGTTAGGTTAATTTACTTTATGATTTTCAACTAAAAATTTCAAGTTTTGTAGAAAGACCAGGTTATGTTGGCTGACAGAGAATACATGTTGAAATTTACTGTGAAAAATTGAAATTAATTGTTGACAACTGAAAGTTAATGTTGAAAATTTAAATTTATTGTTGAAAATTGACATTTAATTTTGAACTTCAATGTTAGAAATTTCAATTTAATATTTAAAACTGAAATTTAACGTTGAAAATTGAAAATCAATGTTTAAATTGCAAGTCTATGTCAAAATTCAATGTTTGAAATTGGAATTTAATGTCGAAATTCAATGTTGGAAATCTAAATTTGAAGTTGAAAACCGAAATTTAATGTTGAAAACGGAAATTCAATGTTGGAAACTGAAATTCAATGTGGAAAACTGAAACCCACTGTTGAGAACTGAAATTTGATGATGGAAACTGAAATGTAATGTTGAAAACTGACACTCAATGTTGAAAGATAAAACTGAATGTTGAACACTGAAATTTAATGTTGAAAACGTACACTTATAAAAATTAAATGTTGAACATTAAATTAAATGTTGAAAATTGAAATTTAATATTGAAAACAATGTTGAAAACTGAAATTCAACGTTGAAAACTGAAACGCAATGTTGAAAATTGAAATTGATTGTTAAAAACTGAAACTTGATGTTGAAAGCTCAAATATCACATTGAAAGCTCAAATATCACATTGAAAGCTAAAACTCAATGTTGAAAACTGAAATTAATTGTTGAAAATTCAAATTTAATGTTTAACATTGGAATTTAATGTCGAAATTCAATGTTGGAAATCAAAATTTGAAGTTGAAAACTGAAATTCAATGTGGAAAACTGAAACCCAATGTTGAGAACTGAAATTTAATGATGGAAACTGAAATGTAATGTTGAAAACTGACACTCAATGTTGAAAGCTGGAACTAAATGTTGAACACTGAAATTAAATGTTGACAACTGAAATTTAATGTTGAAAACTTGATATTGAAAACTAAAATTCAATGTTGAAAACTAAAACTCAATGTTGAAAACTGAAATTTAGTGTTGAAAACGTACACTTATTAAAATTAAATATTGAACATTAAAATTATTTATATTTAATGTTGAAAACTTATATTTAATGTTGAAAACTTATATTTAATGTTGAAAACTTATATTTAATTTTGAAAACTTATATTTAATGTTGAAAACTTATATTTGATGTTGAAAACGGAAATTTAATGTTGAAAACTGAAATTTATTGTTGAAAATTGAAATTTAATATTGAAAACAATGTTGAAAACTGAAATGTTATGTTGAAAACTGAAAGTTAATGTTGAAAACTGAAATTTAATGTTGAAAACTGGAACTTAATGTTGAAAACTGAAACTCAATGTTGAAAATCATTGATGAAAATTGAAATGTAATGTTTAAAATCAGAATTTGATGTCGAAATTGAAATTTTATGTTGAAAACTGAAGTGTAATGTTGAAAATAAATTGATATTATATGTTATCTGTAATGTTAAATGAAATGGTGAATGTAATGTCTCAATTGAAATTTTATGTTGAAAATTGGGATTGAATGTTGAGTTTTGAACCGAGGTTAGACCAAGTTAGCTTGAAATTTCAAACGTGGTTCTAAATTCGATATTCTGTTTCTTCATGGTAGTTCTTATTTGACAAATTAAATGAAGGACTTACTTAATTTTTTATTGTATTGAACATTGAGTATAAACATCAGAATTTGTATTACTAAAAACCAATGTGAGCATTAACATTTTTTGTTTGACATTGAGAAGGTATGAAACATTTAGATTTCATATTCATATATCGAATAGTACAAGTGCACAAAAGATAATGCTATTTGAATCAAAACAAAATTATTCGACCGGACTGTAATTGTTAAAAAAATTGAACTGTTCTTCCAAGTGAGCAACAAAAGTATTCAGCGCAATGTACTCACAATATTGGAAGGATTCACATCTTGACTAGCTATCAAAGTAGAGTGCTTAGAGACGATACCCTCGGCAAGAAAATATTTCAGTATGATTTTTGAGTACGATCCGTGGAAGTCTTCCTCTGGAAAACAAATGAATACATTAAGATTCACGAATTCTAGAATAATCACTAAACGAAAGTGTAGCAGTTTGTCGTGACTCATTCAAATAGGTACATCTTTATTTATTAGATTCGGTTTCCCCATATTCAAATAGATGAACATGAATATATTCAACAGTAGTCGGGGTTAGAAACAAACTAGAACAAAATATTTCATTCTATGTACACACAAACAGTACACACACCACAACTTCATTTTGCAGATACAAGACCAACTTTTTGAAATTTGGAAACTCTTTTTATATCGAAAAGATGACCTACGAGTTTCATACATATTTGCCATCCAACTGAGTCATCAATAACTCGAAGTAAAATTATTAGTCTGATCAGGCTCATGCCCAAAACTTATGTTGGCCAAACTGGTAGAACATTTTCCCAGAGAATGAAAGAACATAGTACTAATTTCTTGAATGTGAAGCCCAATTCCACATTTCTGGCAGTAGGGCAGAAGTTCAATCACAATCATGACATATTCCATTCGGATTAGAAAGGTTTTAAATTCAATCTAGCAAATTGTTACTTGTATACAGTAGAATTTCATACCAATCACTTCTATGATTTCGTTGAAGCTATATCATTAATTCAATATTATTCACACAAACTATGAACGTAATCATCAAACAGAAGCAGTCACCACATAATTCTTAATGGATTTAGTGTTGATAAGCGAAATGAAAACATTTTGAATCACCTATTTATTGCTCCGTTGGCTTTTTCCTATTTCATCAGTTTGGTCGACAATATCAAATGTTTTGATAACGTCCAAAATAACTGAGTCATTTTGTTTTCGTTTGAATCATCAACGACCTCAATGACGAGTATCAATGGTGAAAAAACGGGGTCTGATAAAAAGAATACAACTCCTTCATGAAGTGTAAGTTGTACAAAAAAGGGCTATGAGGGCTCTCTGTGAAGTAAAAACACGTGATTCTTGCAGGGACTCCACAGTTACTTCAATCTTCATTTTAGAAACCACCAGCTCAATACACAAGAATCATAACAAATATATTACAGTACCCTTACACCATAACACGTGATGATGGCAAAAATTGAGATTACCTCTACCAAAAAACAATCTTGTTAAGGAATCTCTCAATTATAATGGACTGAAAAATTATAATTGGTCACCACTGAGCTTGAGGGAGATTGAATCAAGAGGATTGTTTTAAAATCATGTTGAAGAACTGCTTTTCACTCATCCATTCTACGATGGAGGAATTTTTTAGGAGTGAACCTTTTTGTTGACATTGAAATACGCTTGTCTCCTTATTATGTGGCTGTACCTACTTATTCATTCATTCATTTTACTTATACACTTTACTTTACTTATACATTTTACTTACACACATTTTATTATTATATAGTCTGTAAACGTACAATTTTATCATTTTTAGCATTTCAACAGTCGATAAGAACTGTTTTTTCTGACACTAAAGCATATTTGATTGATTGAATCATGGGTATATGCTTATAACATCGAAACCAAAGTCTAATTGTCCCTATGGAAAAGCCCAGGAGTGCCAAGACCAAGAAAAGCACACCAAATTCTATCAAATGTCAAAATTTTGCTCACTATTTTCTTCCGTTACCCTGGTATAGTACATCAGGAGTTTGTGCCACATGATCAAACGGTCAATAGGGAATATTATTTTGGAGTTATGCGTGGCTTACGACAAGCAATACGAAGAAAACGTCCGGTATCATGCGTAATCATGCCTCAGCCACCGTAATCACCAGATTTGAACCCCTGAGATTTTTTCCTGTTTCCAAGACTGATGATGTTAATTCAGGAACCCCATAAAATCAGGACAGACTAAATGGGACTTTCACAAATTGTAATTCAGTGAAATCCCAGTGATAAAAGATAGGAATCTTGATTACACTAATTAAACTGTAACAAGATAACAAAACCCAATTATTATATTGAAATATATTTAGCAAAATACGGTACTCATGGTCTGACTCATAAGTTTCAAGGTTATTGAAATGATAACAGTACGAGTATAATATTACCCTGACTTTGCAATATTTTAAATCAATGAATCCAACGTGCAGAATGACGTATAAGGTGACTCGCCTCCAAGCAAATTGCAAATGATAACTTTGAATTCGATGCAGTCAGTACAGGAAGTGGTTTTTCAATCAAAATACACCCAAAGGATGATTAAAAATTCATTTAGAAGCAGCACATTACAATATTCACTCAACAATCAATTGCGTAAATAAATTGAACAAAATAATAGGAAAGGAATTGATTTTTGGAAAACTGAACCATTTCTCAGTAATCAGTTTGTCATCGAAAGATGATGCAATCCGCAACTTGATAATGAAACGTGTTCGTTTCACAGAAACCACTGCAAATAAAGTATTTGTCAACATTTTCTCGATGACCTCAAGTTGAAAGATGACTCATTACAAAAGTATACAGGAATGAATCGAAACTCTGCAGGTTTGGTCAAGTCAGAACTTGTCACAAACAGTCACACCTTTATAAATAGCCATATATTTTGATTCTGTAAGGGTGGTATAGCACAATTTTTTAATATTGGCAATTCAGAGCAGAAGGGATGATTTTTAGTAGAAATTAATCTGCAAAAGTAAAACTAGTGACAAAGAAACAAGTGATCTCGACAGTGACTGCTAATCTCAGTGTAGAATTAGTCAAAATCAATACTGGACAGTTCACAAAAACTAATTAAAAATTCAAATATATCAAAAAAATGTAACAAATTCGTTAAATAACATGTAATAAACTAAATATCCATTTCCACATTAGAAAACAGATCCAGAGAAGGTGGAGAACTGGATTATCTCTGGTCATTCAGTAAATTATCAGCATTCCAAGAACTCCAAAAGATTGGGTCTCACACTTTTCTCATCGAAATGTAATACTTCATAGTCTTGTTTAAAGTCGTGTCCCTCTGTCAAAATATGGTTTGCAAATGAGGAATTTGTCTTCACGTTCAGGAAACTACTCCTGTGTTCTTTCATTCTTTGGGAAAAAGTTCTACCCGTTCTGCCAATATAAAGTTTTGGACCAAAATTCCTGATCTAGCCGACAATGACGTTTTGTCTTCATTATTTTAAATGAATTCGCTTGTATAATAGACAAAGAAGAAGAAATTAGATGGAGAAGAAAGTTAAGATGAATAGAAGTAATGGACACTTGGATATTTTTGTTGAACGAATTTCTGAAGATAGATAAACAGCCAAAGCTATTCAAGCAACACATTGCAATCTCATATTGATAAAAAAGGGAATTTGAAAGGTCAAAGAGCTGTTGAGACCTGGTAGCTTTTCTGGCTACATTTATATAACACTGACAATTTAAATATTCAAAGAGGAAAATTCTGGATGTTTCACGTTGTCCGATGATGTTTTCTTCCTGCAGACTCAATAATTCAGGATCAGAAACAGATTGTAGATTGAAAAATATCTCTAAACTAATTCATTCTACTGAAATCAATATCTAAAGCTATTTTAAACCCCAATAAAGGGGCAATATCTTAAATAGAGAATTATTGTGACTTATCAATGACTTTAAAATTGAAGCAGATGTAAAAGTCTGTAAGAATGAAGAATCAATTTGCAGTAGCACTATAAAAGCACTGTTTTGTTCTTACACTTCGAACAGACAATGGCAACTGATTATATTTACGAATGAGTCTCGAAATTAGAATTTTTGTAAGCTCTGGTGTGTATGAAGAGAAATGTCTTTACTATTCATTTCTCGTAGTAGATAAAACTTAGCTAGGCATCTAACCGAAAAAAATCGATATGGAACTAAATATAGCAACATGACTTACCAATTAAAACCACCGTCCCAACTGGAATACCTCCTCCTAGAAGAAAAAAGTAAGTAAATATAACTGACCTGTACTAATGGGTTTGTTGATTTCTAACGATTCAAAAGCGAACTCATACTTGAAAAATCAATCCATCGTCCTATTCTATTCAATCAGAACAATAATCGAACTTATTTTATTCCATGTTGTTAAATGAGCGGAATTAAAAGAACAAAGAAACCAAAGTATAACCTAAAAATTCTCACCTAAAAGAGTATCCAGGGATTGTATCCCGGAAGAAACCAGTAAATGTCCATTTTGAGTGCTAAAAGAAGCCCCTTGGATGATCTTTTGTGATTTCTTTTCCATGAAAATGATTAGGGCTATAAATCGAGTTATTAAATTTGCCGGAATTTAATTACAGCAACTCTCTTTTTCTCTCGACACTACCATTTCCTGTTTCTCATTAGTCGTTTCTTTCCTAGACAGCTGGTCCGTTCGACATTAGTCGGCAATTTTCGTTTTCCTCGTCGATACCCACTTACACAGAACATTAGTAATAAGGTCACAGAATGTGATATTTTATATCGATTAAATAAATCAAAAAGCCTTTTTATTTTTTCTGATGAGATATCTATCCACACTTCAGAATGTATATCTCGATATTCCAACGTTTAGGACAGCTCATATAAAGTAACTTCGCGATTACTGAACTCTCCAATACACAGAAATATAATAAAAAAACAGATTTTTATACATTCTCTTATAAATTCCAAATTTTCAACAGCATCGTTATCCTTACTAGTATTTCAAGGCAAGACGGACGTAATATTCTCTTCTTTCAAATAATTGATATGTCTAACTTAGACCGAATCACCTATAGGTCGAATTTCGTACAAGAATAAATAGACTATCATCAGAAGAAAACAATGCTGAATGATCTGATATTATTTTCAACGAAACCTATGTGGTTTGAGCTTTAAATCTGATGAAACGTAATCCTTTCTTTCTTTGGGAGAAGTCACGATACTATCAATAAAACTTTCCTTTGTTTGCTCTTGGATAAGTAAATATTGTATTTTGGCGACAAAGTCACTTTAGGAGTTACCACATAAGTAATTTCCAGAGTTCTGTCGAAATGACAATCCTTTAATCAATTTAAACTACGTTTTAAAAAAGTTCGTTCGGACCAAGAAGGTTATAGCCTTCTTACGTTGTTACAAGTATGAATGTGATGATCAGCAATATCTCGTTTTTAATTTATCCTTCGCAGAACCACAGCGAAACGCATTTCAAAAAAAAGTTCATTTGGACAAGGATATGGCGCTAGCGACAAACATCTTGCAGTAATCTCGTAGCTGTCATAGTGTCAAGTGCTCGTTGTCATCGTCACAAACGTCAAAGTGTTGTGTGTTTTGCTCTGTTTTTGCCCCTTCCTCTTTACTGTAGACTTGATTACAAAAAAGTACTAAACCAACGGATCCGCAGGCAGCGTTTATCATACAGCTGATGAAAAATTTAAAATAAATGTAATATAATTTATCTTCTACCTAATGCAGCATTGTTAATCCTTCGACCTTTTCAAAAGTGCTAGACCTCATCTTTTGTATTGAATTCATTTCCCTAATTTCGTGCATAATATCCATGTTGGGGAGGGGTTATAATTAATACCAATATTTGACCGTGGTTACGGTAAGTTTTTTATTTTTTTCATCGTTCAGTATATTCATCGATATATAGAACGTATTATTTTACACCGATGAAGGGACATACTTTGGTCGCGTGCCCAACATTTCAACTTTGACATAACCTTACTTCCATCCATCAAATTGACCCTTGAAAAAAGTATATGATCATGATAATTCTTTTTCGCTTTTAGCCTGATATCCCGAAAGAAGAACATAGGCTGTGAAGTTTGCAATGCCTCGTAGCAAACGTAGGTCAGCAGAAATGAGTTCAAACGATGAGGATAGGTATAGTTCAAAGAGAGTACGAAGCCAGAACAGGTAATTTTTCTTTAGGTTAGTTGGAATATATTGAAAAGGGTTCTTGTGATAAGAAAGAACCTTTTAGCTTTCTTCCCTATTGTTGTAAAAGAAGTGAAATCAAAGTCAAACTCTATGAAGATGTGTCCAGCCAAAACAACTAATAGTTTTGTCAAGAAACTAATTTTTTCTTCGCCTATTACGACCAAAAAAGTGATTGGCTCTGTATGTAAAACCTCCCAGTTCTCCTTTACTAATTGTTTTCTCAAGGAATCATTTCAGTAGAGTATGTTTTTATGTTGAGTAGAATATTTTTATTGTGAATGAAAATCAGTTTTTGATCGTCCTTGGATTTGTGTTGCGTGTTGTTTGAAACGAGTTCTAATGACGTGCTTAGTCTGCCCAATATATTTTTTGCCAGTCTTGAAAGCTTGTCATCCTTGAATTACAATTTTCCATCTTGTTTCTAGGCAAATTCATATGGGAAGTTGTCGATTTCCTGATTTTGATTTGATTCTATTCTGTTGGCTACTGATTTTTCATATAATTGAGGCAATGAATAGAGTTTAAAGATATTTTGACTTGATTTGATTTGTTCAACAACAAGTTTTGTTGAAAGTTTCTTTGGCATTTCATCGTTGAATACTGTTATTTAAAATATATCTTCAAGATAAGGCTCAAAAACCTTCTGATTACATTATCAACAAATCCATTCTGTATAATTCGTTGAGAAGAACTTTGAAGCACGTCTTTCTGTGGTATTTGTATGATATTTTCATTGGGATTGTTTATTGTTTTCTTTTGTACAATAATTTGGTAGTGATAGATGATAGACCTGTTTACATTTAGCAAGTCGTGTTTGATAATTGTGGTACATGTTCAAAAATGTATTTATATTCAAGGTCAGTGGATTTTATTGTTTTTATGACTTTTAGAATGATTCATAAGTTTTAGGGGTGAGATTAACATTCACGTAAATAAATTAATAATGTTAGTCTTTCCTAGGAGTATCCCTTGTAATGAGTTATCCATTATACAGTGCATTTCTTTAATGTCCCCCTCCTTTTATTTTTTGAACAGGTCAACTCAAAAAATTGCAATTTGTGATATTGGAATTAATGCATGAATACTTTATTTTGAAGTGAAATTGACACATGAAATTGTCAAGATGGCGACTAGGCGCCATATGGGAAAAAAATTAAATGGAACCCTAGAATATGAGGTCAATATCTTCACCTACTACAAAATGGCGGTGGTGCCAGGGATGATCCAATAAACTACAGATCTATATCACTTGTTCCGACCTTATCCAAAATTATTGAAAAAAATCATGAGAAGGCGGCTAATTTACTTTCTCTGTATACAAGTGATGCAATTTTCAACTTCCTGCATAAGATTTACAGAGATACAAATTCTGATGCCTATTCGGCAGCTGTATTCTGTAACATTTCCAAGACATTTGACCTCGTTGATCACAGAATCTTACTGCGGAAGCTGAAACATTATGGTTTTGAGCACAGAAGCATTAGATGGTTTGAATCGTACTTATTGCATCGAAAGCAAATTGTAAGACTCTCAACCGACTCAAATGTAGGAGAAATCAAAGCAGGTGTCCCTCAAGGTTCCATCCTAGGACCCATCTTGTTTCTATTGTATATTAATGATATAACACAACTGGATCTAACTGCTAGCATCACATTATTTGCAGACGCCACAACGTTGCTGTGGCAGGAAAAAGATCCTACAAAACTAGCTGAAGATGCCACTGTGGACATGGAAAAAATTAAGAGCTGGTGCGAATCAAATAAGCTTTCTTCAAACTTTGATAAAACCCATTTCCCCACCTCACCTTCAAATGTGAACTCCCAACTCTTAGTTTGAATAACAACATTCTCGAGATGAAATTGTCCTCCAAATTCTTAGGACTTCACATTTCCCCCCCTCTCTCTCTCTCTCTCCATCTCCCTCTCTCCCTTTCCCCCTCTCCCTCTCTCCCTCTCCCTCTCCCTCTCTTCTCTCTCTCTCTCTCTCTCTCTCTCTCGGTNCATGTTAGTATTAGCGTATAAAATGCAAGCCCGGCGGATGGGTTATTTCACAAAAGAGGAATGGCTCAAGGGACTCCAAGAGCTGCACTGCGATTCCGTTCAAAAATTGCAATGCCGTTTAGAAAGCCTGAAGTGTTATTTGAACGATCAAACCGTTTTCAAAGCTATTTATAGATATGCGTACGATTTTGCTAGGGTAAGTTACAGTCGTGTAGTAGTGATCATCACTATCCTAGTGCGAGATTTCTTGGTCTCATTCTAGTTGAAAGTTCATCTTGGAGACATTTGAAACAATATGAAGGAAAATAGCTCACATAATAATAGTAATAATTTATTAGTCTCAAGCAACACACAGTTTTTAGACACGCCAGTACAATTTCTAAAATAGGTTTGAGAGGATAAGATTCGTCAATATAGTTTTTAAAAAATGCTTCTAGATGAATTAGATTTACAAAAAAAAACAAGTTAACAAGATAAAATTCCAATCTTATAAAAATTGACTGAAATGTAAAGCCATGAGCTTTTACAAATTATAAATCACATAGCTAACATATTATATATATTCAAGTTGAGTAAAAGTTCAGGAGACGACCACAAAAGTGTATGTTTCTTCTTGGATAACGTCGAAAAATTGATCAATTTCATATAAAGAATGTTTGGTTGATATTTTCTTCAATAAGTTTTTGGATCTTCTAAATGGCAAGTTGCGAAATTCGACAGATAAGACATTGTATAGCTAAATTCGTATATTATCTGTTATTTTCAACCTATCAGCTGTAGAAACAAGGTTTGATTTATTTCTTGTATCATGTTGGTGTATATCCTTGTGAGCAACTTTATTCATCAAGTTTTGTTGAACAAGAAGCAGATTTTCATAGACAATAACTGAGTATAGGGTCATTATTTTAAGTTCTTCTCATCATAATGGGGAATGTTACTACTGACGAAAATTAAGTAGTTTTCATAAAAGAGCTCTAAAACAATGCATTTTAAACTTATCATTTCAAGCTTTTTCTGTAAAAAATTATTTAAATACTTAAAAAAGAGGAAAGAAATAATGCATTCAACATTTAAAGGGATTCGTTTCTATTTCACCATTTGGCAACATCGGTTATAGCTAATAAAGGACAATGAATCTGTTTACTTATGTTCTGTTTACTTATGTTCCGAGTTCCGAGACATTCTGTGACATATGACGTTTTGTGCACCTAACCTATCTTCCTCTATATAAATAAATAACAAAACAACTGTTGTTTATGTGGCTCGTGGAGGTGGTATTGAACTATAATTTATATTTTGCCTTAATTGTTGATTTATAAAGATGATTTTCCTTTTTTAAAGTAAAATATCTAGGTACGTATAAACTATTTCAACTTGATATAGGTGCTGTTGCCAATATGTGAATTAGAAACAAATCCCTTTAAAAATTAAAACCCAACATTTGAAACATGAATTTGAATACTTTTCGAAGTGAATTTGAAAAACTCGTGAATTAAAATCAACTTTATTTTGTTCAAACTTGCATTTGCTGTAATAACCCAAATTGAAGAATATTTCCCATTGGCAGAAATCATCCTTCTTACTACAGATTTTTGAATGACAAATATTCTTTTATGATGTACCTGTTGCATTATTCTAATTGATTATACCATTCCTAAGGACTGACTGAAACAGTTGCAAGTTCCGCACTTTGATTTACTATTTTTTTAATTATTCTAATAGCAAAAACTGTCTTGCTAAGTTTACTACGCATTCTATTTATATGATCTATCCATTTCAGGTTGGAATCTATTTGTACTCCCAAAAATTCGGTAGAATTTTTGTCATCTCGATTTAAGCAAATTGGTTCAAAAATTTGAGTTTCTGTTTTTCGATCATTGAGAATCAACTCATTTGGTGTGAACCATGATCGAGCTTTCTCTAATATATCAGTATGGGTCATATGAGGATCATCTATTTTACATATTTTTCTGTCCAAAGTTGCATCATCTGCATACAATACAGTTTCTATGTCTGACGAGTTCATCATGTGAGGCAGGTCGTTGATATAGATTAGAAACAGAAGTGGCCCCAATATTGACCCTTGTGGCACTCCTCTTGATATTTTTCTTTTTTCACTTTTGCTATTTCCTAGATCAATAATTGGATATCTTTCGTTAAGGTATGACATCATCATGTCCAGGCAGGCATAATGGGGAATGTTCCTCAATTTGGGTTATTACAGCAAATGAAAGTTTGAACAAAAACAAAGTTGAGTTTAATTCATGAGTTTTTCAAATTCACTTCGAAAAGTATGCAAATTGATGTTTCAAATATTGGGTTTTAATTTTTAAAGGGATTTGTTTCTAATTCATATATTGGCAACAGCACATATCAAGTTGAAATAGTTTATACGTACCTAGATATTCTACTTTAAAAAAGGAAAACTATCTTTATAAATCAACAATTAAGGCAAAATATAAATTATAGTTCAATTGTTCAAAAAATTAAAAGGGGGGGGGCATAAAAGAAATGCGCTGTTTAAGTTGAGTTGTGGTTGTTGCCCAAAACTTTATATTAGCCAGACGGGGAGATATTTATCCCAAAGAATTAAAGAACATAGTTGAAGCTTATTCAATCAAAAGACTTATTCCACATTTGCGTAACATTTTTTGCCAGAGGAACTATGAAGTATCACATTTGGAAAAGAAGGTTTGAAACTCGATCTTTTGGAGTGCTTAGAAATTATTAGATTTAGGAATTCTGAAAATTTATTCAATTACCAAATTGAATTCTTCTCTTCTGAATCTGTTTTCTAATGTTGGCAGTTACTCTTTCAACTATTAATTTAATGAGTTGCAAAAATTTTCTTTCATGTGTTTAAATTTTCAATTAGTTTTTACCTAAACTCGGGTAAAATCATGAGTCATTAAGTACGTAGAAGGACACATAATTGAAATTGTTATATGAAGCACTAATTATGGAGAATTAAGTGAGTCTGAACACGCCTGAGGAAGGCTATTGTATGACGAAACACGTGTTGCGTTTTTGTAAATTGTCCAGTGAAAAACAAAGTATCACTTGAATAAACAAAAGGAAAGCTGTTTAACGGATTATTTGGCCATAGTCTGCAGGTTTTCATATCTGACATTTCGTCTACGACTGCGGCATGTAGATTCTAGAGCACGTCTCATCGCCTGTGATAATGTCTATTGTAGTCATAGACGAAGCGTCGGGCATAAAAACCCACATACGACGGTTGATAAACTGGAAAACAGAAAAAAAATATGTACTTGACATTTGTTTTTTTTTTGTTTTTTTTAGGATAAAGACCAAAGAAGTATGGACATAGAAACGGCGTTGGCGATGCTTCAACTTCTATTAGGAAGAACCTGGCCCCTACACGCCCAGTTTAGTCAGTTTCTCAATCGGTCTAAATACAAAGTGATAAACAAAGATCAGTGGTGTAATATTTTGGAGTTTTCGAGGACGATATATAACGATTTATCTAATTACGATGTAGACGGAGCGTGTAAGTAACATTCGCCATCGACCATGCGTGTCTTAACCTCACTTCTTTGCAGGGCCCGTAATGCTAGACGAATTCGTCGAGTGGATGAGAATGACGCGAGCCAATAGCGACATAAGCTGAGATTCACTAGGACCAACTACAACTCACCCTGTAAATTTTAATTTTCGTGAAGGTAGGGCGTAAACGCCGCATTTTCACAAAAAATAAATAATTTTTAAAAGTCACACCAACCGGTATGGACGTAAGTCCGCTCCTACTTTGTTATTGGCGGTGTGGAATGGATGCAAATCGGGGAAAAATTCCGAGTATACTTTTTTGAAGGACCATATCTGTTGCTAGATTACAAGTAACTGATTTCCGTTCATCGTACATCGCTACATCCGGATTCAACTAAGCTTTAATTTCATCAATTCTATTACAGTAACTTCGGAGGATGCTCCTGCCATACAAACAATAAATGTTATGAAAAAATATCGTATTTTTTATTAAACCTGATTATTACTTTATACCTATATGAGGAAAGTACGAGGTTTGTTCAGAAAAATTAAGGGAATTTTCATGTTTTTCAAAAAATGTTAATTCATTGATTTCTATTTTTTTGTCTCCTTCAAAATAATATTTTTTTTCCTGAGAGTTTCATCGTTCCACCTCGAATATTACGGAAGATACGGGGGTGTTTCCATAAGAAGTGAGACAAATTCGGATTTCCAGAAGCATCACAGCTTCTGCTAACGAACTGGGGACAACTTTGCAGTACCCCAATTACGGTAAATGGAACATCCATTTTGTGCATTTAGAAACGCGTTTCTAACAACTTAACCATGCCACACAGTCCCCCTACGGCTCTAAGGAATGATTGATTATCTACAGCCCCCACATATTTGCAGTTGAGGCAACCACAACATTGTGGCTACATTGACTGCACTTCTCAATTGACCCAACCAAATTTTTGTGGTCGACATGCGGTCACATAAACCGCAAATTTTTAATCCATTTTTTCGATGGCAGAAAGTCGTCAAACACACAAAACACTCTAACTTGTATATCTCTCACCAACAAAGTCAACATGCTAAACAGCCCAAACTGTGAACATACGTTCAAGACTTGTGTACCAACATGAAAAAATCGCTAATCGAATGTAAGTGACCCGCGAAATTTGAAAATTTACCTTATTTTTTGAACGGACCTCGTATGTATAGCACGTCAACATGAATGACATCATTCCATCACAACGGAAATGTCAAATATTTGAAAACATTCATCTCTTTCATTAAAATCACACAATTTCGATTTTATCATGTCTTCCCAAATTCAAGCAAGTGAAATAGGTGAGTTATCGTTGGTAACAAATCGTCGAAAATATACCCCGTCCTTTCAGAAACTCAACTGCCTCGAAGATCCAGAGAATACAGCCATTCTGATATGAGCGACTATCAAAAACAACTTTGGATAAGAAAATTAACACAAACCGAAGGTTGCTACGAATCTCCCATCGACATATGTCTTACCAGGTCGAAAGAAATTGAACTGCCTCCCCTCGAGTGGATCAACTTTGAGATCCCTCCGAAAAAAATCAAAATTACGAACACAGGACAAACGAGTAAGTGATAAGGTTTTTTATAAAAACTGGTTGTTTCTGTTTTTTATTTCTAAAAAAGGAAAGATAAAGGCATATTACGATTCCAGGTCACTTCCTGGGTCAATGATAAAAGTGTATTCTTCGCCATCTAAATTATGTTTCATCATTGACTCAGATCTGTTCCTCTTTAGGGTCGAGCACTCTTCGTTTTTCTGTCAGGTCTTTGACAGCTTAATTTTCTTTCTGATATAGATGCTCAGTCCCATCAGGTGTTGTAGATCTAGTGTTTCTAGGAGCTTTTTTGTCTTTTACGCTATTTAGAACACACCTTCTTTGTAGACTTCATGTACCTACTTGATTATTTTCAACAATTAATTTGTAACAGTACGATTTGTTCGAGTTCATTCTTGCCCGTATAACGCTAGAAAGCTAGGTCTTTAGCTTTCTGCTGTGCCCGTATTCTCTGTATATCATGCAAAGCCAAGCTTTTCTAAGCTCGGTTGAGAAATTGAGCTCAGCTCGAATGTTGATGTTATGAACGCAATTACTAAAGGCAAAATACATGAAAACACCTGAAAATTGATGAAATTCCTCAAGTAAATCATGCTCATGCTCACCAAGCACATCAATCGGAGAGAAGAAGAATTTTATGTCAAAATCAAAGATAACTGGCGGTTTTGTGATTTGACTAGACGTTAACTTAACTTATTCTATAGGACTTTCAATTAGGACTTCCTCTCTGATTGCAACGATAACGACCGCCCTCAAAGATGGCACGTGGATGTCGTAGTCGTGGTCCAAAAGATGTAAACTGAAAAAGTGTATTCAGAAATAAAGTTACGATTGAATGAATAATAAAGTTAAAGATGAGAGGACTGGCGGCCCCCTACGCCAGTAACCAGGCCGGATGTTGATGGATTCGACAAATTCGACAATTACATAAAATATGTTAACATGCGTATTTGTGCTATTTTTATTCGAAGGCCTCCCGAAAGGCGACCATTAAAAATTGAAGCGTATTTGTTAAAGCCATTTCAAGCAAGCTGAACTTTGTCAGGATATTTCAGAATATATAACTTATTATGAATACGCTGCCCTTACGAAGAGAAGTTGTTCAAAAAACACTTCAATCTGAGATTTCTGATTGGAAATCTCAGATTGAAGTGTGTTTTTGAATATGAAGTATTCACGATACCGTACAAATATAATTCCAACTCCAAACTAGCAGATTACTATTCCAAAAATAGCTCGTCACATCACAAAGAACCAACTGCAGGTGCTCACTTCTACAATTCTACCAACTTTGATATTATTACTGACAAAATTCGATAGTAATTTTCAGCGCAAAATGGGGCCAAGAACGTCCCTACCTGGCCAGCGGGCCGTTTTTGGGAAAGTACGTCTTTTCTAATTGGCACCTCCACTGGGGAGCAAACGATATGGAAGGGAGCGAACATTCTGTAGACGGGACGAGTTATCCAGCAGAGATGCACGTCGTTACATTTAAGAGTTGCTATTTGACGCAAGAGGCCGCTCTAAAAGAACAGGACGGATGTGCGACATTGGTTTATTTATTCAAGGTTAGTAGCGTTGAAAACATAATAATGTATTATCGTTTGTAACAAATGTCCTCTTCACTAAGTATACTGACTAGCAAAATACCCAATAGGTCGCAGTATCACGAATGAATAGTTTTTCAAAGAAAATCACCTTATTTTTTGAACGGACAGCGAATTTTTTGAAACCGAATATTTTCTATGAAATTTTTCTGCTTGCAGCTCCAAGATGCTCCTAATCCAGCCTTTCAAACGATAGTCGACGCGTTGCTAGACGTTCCAAAAGCGGGCACCTCAAAAAAAATCGAACCCTCCATCATAACAAATCTCGTTAAAAAATTCACTTCAGATTATTTCATGTACTGGGGCTCTGTGAGCACAGAAAAATGCGTCCATTACATCTTGTGGTTAATTTCCAGAATACCCATTGCAGTGTCTGCCGAGCAGGTAAACACTGGTCTAGAATTATTCCTTGTGGTACCCCGAATTCAAACCTTTCGTTCGTGTTTTCAGATCGACTCTTTGCGATTCATATTCGACGAAAAAGGAAACCCGTTGACAAGGAACTTCAGGGACGTGAACAACCAAAAGAGAACCGTCTTCCACGTGAACCCGTCCAGTTCGAAGTACTCGACGTTGCTGCCGTTTTCGAATGGCTCCCGCGACGTGGTGCAGCTCTTCAGATGCGAATCAGACTACAACGTGGAAGATGCGAGTATCCTACAGATTGGAGCGAAAGCTTTCAAGAACTTGGAAAAGAGCAGGGAAGCCGCTTCAAAATCTTTGTCGTTCAACCGAGCGGAAGAGAAAGGACCTGCGATCAACTTGAAGAAATATATTTATTCGTTTTAACGGGTTTATATTACTTAACAGCGACAATACAGGCATTTTCCGGTGTTATGCTTTTATCCACGTAGTAATGCAAATGACAGCGGAAGCCGCGGTTCTCCAAAAAAGTCAGTCGTCCCCAGTTGATGACACTCTTGCTCCTCCTACCAACCTCTTCCTTCTCCGACTTGGAGAGCCCAATAGCTAAGTCTCTGAAACAAAAATATAATTTTTTTCGTCGGTTTCATCATTCATACCCATTGTTTGAAGACTGCTACCTTTCGTTCGCTTTGTCCTGTATTAAGAGGTCCTCTTTTCGTTTTTCCCTACTTAGACCACTGCCGCATGTTGCCCAGCTAGACATTCCGCATACGATATAAAAGTCGTCACTGCTGAGGTCGTTTTGCTGAAATTTGAATGTTACGAAATCATAACAGGGCAGCTATTTTTCAAATGGATTACTCGTTTTAGGATTCCTTTAATAATGTGTGTTCACATCAAGGAGGTAACTAGTGTTGATGGTCTTTGGAACAAAGAATATCATTCAAACTGAAGACCTGTTAGGAGATAAAATAGTTCAAGTGCTTTTTCAAGCAGTAAGCAAAAGAGATGTGTACGGTTCAAAACCATAACAAATGTTGAAAAACTCATTTCATTTTTATGGAGAAACTTACTTTCATGCATCTTGATAATCTCTCCAGTCTTTTTTTGACAAGTTTTGGTGAATTGATCATTTATATGCTGATCTTATACAAAGTTCTGAGGATTTGTGAGTAAGCTCCTCCTCAATAATATAAATCATTTGTGCAACAGTACAAATGACCATTTGCACAATTCAAATTCAATACACATTTTGGACCGGTGTTTACCTTGAAGAATTCTTTTCCTGTATAAGGAATCCATCGGCATCTGTGATGGCAACAAAACGTCATTACGCATCCACCAACTTTTTCACGGTTTTCCTCGGCATTAGCCATACACCTCAATGCTAGATCTGAAAGGAAAATACATTTTTTTCTACTGATTCTCAACAGTCTTTCTTGATAATTTCCCATTTTCATTTCGTAACATGAATTCAGAACGATCTGTATTTACTTTCCATTATTTCTGATTGGGAAAAAAATTTTTCATGTGTCTTTATTTAATAATGGTTCTACTATACCGAATTTATCTAACTCGAAATATTGTTTCCTTGAAAATAAAGATATTTACACTGACATTGGAATAACCGCATAGGTGAAAACTACATGTATAATAGTACCCTGTTTTACATTTTTTACGATTTTTTTTGTCAGTAGTTTTTCCAAAATCCAGTAAAACCAATGGTCATGATCTTAACAACATTTGACATCAACTTGGCAACACCGAGAAACTTATTTATATTGCATAATTTAATTTTCTTCTTGTATGACACTGCAAACTGTTTTGAAGTGGAGTTGATCTGGTCTACTGTGCCAAAGGGAAGCAAAGGCGATAAAAAAGAGAAGAAGAAGAAGTGAAATTGATGGTTAGTTTCAAAGGGGGGAAATCTCAATGGCAGTGACGTCACAGTAATTTTTTAAAACATGCCCGAATACGTTGATTATGGATTTTCATCAAATATCGGCCAATTCTGTCAAATAGAATAATATTGGTTTATTTTTTCTATCGGAAAGTCTATTCTGAATAACAAATTTTGTGTTATCTGCCTTAGGATCATTTGAGTATGAATTCTTTTTAGATTTTTTGCTTTTTTTCTTTCCTAAAAGCCTAGTTAAGATTTCAGAAGATCAAGATAACAAAAAAAACTTGTGAAAAGTCTAGTTCAAGTTTGATCTGATTGACAAATAATCAACTTTTTCACCCTGAAATTATTAGAAGAAAAACTGTAAAATGGCATTCAATATTTGGTTTTGGAAACATCCTCCTTTTGTAAATAAGTCAGTCAGATTAAGATACTGATCCAAGTGAATTTGAGAAGTGTTTCATGTGTATGTTTGACTGAGTAAAACAAGTCCAAAGGGTATTAAATTATTGCTATTATTTCCTATACCTGTCGCTTGTCCACACAAATGTTTGGTGACACCCACGATATTGGAGGTTTTGGTTATTATATCTAATTTGTCTAATACAAGATCAGATATATCCGCACGAATTCTGCACACCTTCTCTGCAGATTCACCAAGTTTATTGTCTTTTTTATGTTTTGGTGACGCCTTTTCAACTAGAAGGATGGAAGATTCTTTGTCAGAGGCACACGCCTTGGCTATCCAATAACTCAGCTGGCCTAAAAATTAATCAAAATGGTATATACATTGAAAAAATATAAACCTATATATCAAGATGCTGTACCTCTACCAGCGCCGAATTCAATAAAACACGTTTTAGGTTTCATCAAATCGTATTCGTCCAAAAGCCCCAATATCGAAGACACCTGCGTCAAATGCTTCTTTGACTTATCTCCATGCTCTGGTTTTGCCATTTCTTCTTCGACTACTTCGTGGTTGGAAATTTTTTCATTCAACCGTTTCTGAATCGTCTCTGTAAAAGCAAACATCCTGCATCCTCATAAGAAAACATGACAACTTACTCTCGTACACCTCGTTTACTTTGGCTATAACCTTCTGTATCTGTTCGGTTGGATAACTCGACAGAAGTTTGTGGACATCTTCTGTGTCTTCTGGTTCCACACCAGAATTTATTCCTCGATTTATGAATGGCTCTTCTTTTTTAGGTCTTGCGTTGCAAATTTTCAGGTGCTTTTTCAAGTTTCGAGCATAGCAAGTGCTGTAAGGAATATGACTTTCAAAAAGCACTGTAATTAGACAATCGCCTAGTCTACAACTACAGCTGTGGACAAAGTAGATCATCCCTGCATGTCTTGCACTTAAGTACATTTCGAAATAGTTTGGCAGAGTATATGAAAAGCTAGGCCACTCTTGTAGTACTTACTGTTTATTATCCAAGGGACAAGGAATTCTGACTTGGTTCTTGTCTTTATTTTCATTACTAGAGAGTTCTGGAGAAATTTCTTGATGTTCACCACAATACTCTTCTCCAAATTTCACGGTCATTTTACAATACCGTTTTTTTCTTTTAACAAAGTGCTTACAATGACTGGGTGTAGGTGCTTCATGATCTTCAGAAGTTTTAATTCGTTTTGGATTACTTTCTGACACCTCTTCGGGAATATCATCCATTGTGGAAGCCAAAAATATGGGTTTAACGTTTAAAAGAGAAGCTAGTTATCAATATTGAAATATTTCATGAAATATGAGGTTATGTCAGTGTTGACAGATAGGTTACCTACGTTTTATTGGCCTGAGATACTTTCCTTCCTTATACAGAAGTGCGTACCTCCGCCAACCAGTGTCCACTTTTGACATTTCTATATTTCTGTGTGAAGAGCACGTTGTGCATTTCCAAATTTCAGCATCCTCACATGTCATTGCTCAAAAACATTTTTTATGTCGTATTGCAAGCAAGCCTAACTCGTATTTTTGTGAATATGAAGATTTCGGTACTGACATACCTAATTGAAAAAAACTAAGATCATGTTTTTTTAATTGAGACATATTTGTTATGTATCTTATATATATTATGTAAAATATTTTGTGGATTTTTCTGTTCATATGTGACTATCACCCATCTCTTAATAAGGTGAAAAATAAATCTAATCCCTGATTGAATAATAAGAAAAAAGTATCCAACCTTTATTCAACATAGAAATAACATACAATTTCATTGCTTGACTAATGATGAAGTGAAATATTTAATATATTCAACACCAAGTTTGAAAATATCAATCACCACTTGGTTTCAGCCACTTCAACATAGCAATTAATCTGTAAAAGAAAATAAATCAGCTGATGATTCATGTTGGATGCATTGAAAATTAAACTTATAAGTATTTTTCATCTCATCACATGAAAAACAACCAAATTGTATAGGTGAGTCTCACCTAATTGTGGCATTCTTCTTCGCTCTGGTGTCCCGTTATAGGAAAAGGTTCTTTTTGTAGAGTTGCTGAGAGTTCTGTCGGTGAAAGTATGACTTGGACTGAGAGAGACAAAAGGAAGGCAAGTAAAAATTTTCTTGAATCCTGTTCGAAACCTGAAATGATCATGGATATGAGCAACTAGTTAGTAAAAGGCTATTTCACTAACCGAGCATTCATCCAACAATATATTATCGGATTATACATAGAGTTGCTCATAGCCAGCCAATAAATGAAGAGGTAAACTTCCTGTATGTATTGCAATCCAGTCAACGAGGGAAAATAAAATATGACAAGGAAATACAAATGATAGGGAAGCCAACAGACTGCAAACAGCGTGACAATAGTTATCAGCATCTTTACCACCTGAAAGAGAAATTGAAATTAGTATACCATTCAAAATATTCTCTTCAGAACACTCCAATTCAAAAATTAGAAAGTCGCGTCGTTTTGTGGGAAGCACAGAACATGTGAAAACACCAGTTGCGCAGTGTTGCCGTCATTCTAATCCTCCGTTAATGGCTTCAGCTGCCAGGGCTATCCAGACCGTCGATCTAATTAGTTTGAACTAATGACAATTGAAAGATCAAAGACCTTCGAGAAAGGTTATGAAATTAGAATACTGTATCAATTTATGTATTGTCTTCAAGATTTCAATATTATTTCTAATTTTCATTCATCACAAGTACTCGTATACCTACCTTCCTTTTGCTCTCAATATTCTTCATTTGTCTCTCCGTTATTTCTCCAATTGATTGAGATCCCCACAATTCTAC
Organism: Leptinotarsa decemlineata; assembly: GCF_000500325.1. Lineage (NCBI taxonomy): Eukaryota > Metazoa > Arthropoda > Insecta > Coleoptera > Chrysomelidae > Leptinotarsa > Leptinotarsa decemlineata. The sequence continues at coordinate 6,246 of NW_019289417.1, read as the reverse complement.
TCCTATTCTTGTGTAGGTAAATATCATTGCTCCTATTGGTATAATATATGTTATGACGGTGAAACATATGTTGTAGCTGGAAATATGTAATGGTTCAGATAAACTCTGAAACTGGAGTAATTGACGACTTAATTTTTTTCGGTACTCACATGATTTCCAGTTTTGATGCATTTTCTTTTCCATCAGGCCATTTCATGTAGCAAACAATTCTATCTGTACCATTCAGAGGGTTTGATTGAAAGTACAATATATCTGGCATACCAACTAAAGTACCCAATATCCAAGTACTGAGAGCTACAATTAAAGTGACAGTCTTTCCCATTCGAGGTTTTAACGGTGTCAAAATGGCTATGTACCTTGAAAGTTTCATTTTCAATTGAATACATATTTATATTTTTAATTCGTTAAACATTCATAGAGTTAAAAACGTTAAAGAACGATTTTATTGAGACCCAAAATAAAGTGTTTCGATCAACAACAACAACGATTCTGACTCTTTCGATATCTGATTTTATGTCTAACGAAATAACGTACATTATGATTGAGAACTGTCTAGATCGATTATTCTAAGCCTAACCTAACTTTTTTTATTCTATTGATACATTGGACTCTCAACTCACCTGTCGATTGATATAGACATGAGAGAATAAACCGACGAACAGATTGACAGAGCAGCAAAAAATTGTGTTATTTTACAATATACAGATCCAAATGGCCAATGGGCATAAAGCATATACCAAAAGTTGAATGTAACATTGCAAATAGAAACCATCGTATCAGCTATGGAGAGATTCACTGAAATGGAGAAATAGACATATAAGAGTAGAGAAGTCACTATAACCTAACTTAATAAAAAAACAACGTGTGTTTGTAATAACAAAATTTGTAAATATAAAATAAGCTCATCAGGTGTATAAACAGAATCTACTGTATAATAAAACGAATGATGCTGTTTATAAACTATGAAATGCCATTAAAATGTATTAATGAACGATTCAATGTGAAACAAATCAGCACCTAGTTCAACTATTTTCAAACTTACACAAAAAGTAGTTTGTAACTGTTCTCATCTTCTTGTGAGCTAAAATGATCCAAATAACGATGACGTTTCCTCCTGTAGCAACTAAAACTATTCCTGCGTATAAAATAGACCATAGAACTTGTCTCCATATCGGCAGTGTGAATTTCAAGCCAGCTGCAATAGATACTGTTTTAAAAGTCTAATAAAAATTTATACACTCACAATAGAGTTCAAATTTTGAACTTTTCAGTTCTCTAATCATGCGATTGTAATTTATATTTTAGCACAATGAAAGATTAAAAACTTTAGTTTCAAAAGTTGGTTACCCTGAAGCAGTGACAGATGACATAGATGTCAATTATAGACAAGAATTTTGAATATAATTTTGCAAGGCATCCATCAAATACGTAAGTGAATTTCAAACAACCAAACCCTTTTTTGAATGAAATTAGATGAGAATCTACGTTTTAACTCAATATCAGTGTAACATTCAATGTTTTTTTTTCTCGGGGGTTCCCCAGAATTAGAAAGCAAACGCGTCATCTGAAGGAAAACATGTTTGATTGTTTATATTGTTCATTCAAATTCTAATGTTATTCTCGTCCAAAATTATTAGGTTTGATTGAATACATCCAAGTTTAGAGTAACCTTACGTTTGAACAAAGAAACTCACATTTTTCAAAAACGAAATGACGTTTTCCGAATTAATCTCATAAGTATCATTCATATAAATAGTAGTAGTTGAAATCTTAAGAAAAATTTAATAGAATCACTGTGTCAAAACTGAAAGTTGTGATATAATTGTCGTGATACTCGAGTAATTGTTCACAATAAAGTGTCAGTTGGGTACGTTATGGATTTTCATTTTATTAATTTAAAGTTGAAATTTCTATTGACAGGTATGAAAAAAATTAGTCAAATCACTCCGATTTGTCCATTACAAGTGATATAAAAATGGAAAAAACTCTTTAGTCCGATATCAAGCATCATTCAAGAATATTTAAGAAAAATCGTCAGATTTAAACCTACCCATTTCTGTGTTATTGAATCCCATATCAGTCCCGCTATTTAGTGTTTCTGTTTGAAACAAAACATCTCTGTCGTTCATATTCCAATTAGAAAATGTGGATTCTGAAAGTTTCCACGAATTTGCCTAGAACATAAACCAGAATTAGGACATGGACCAATAAGAAGCACACAAAGTACTGGACAAAAGTACCTGGCAACAAACACAGTAGAACCTTCATTAGGGAACCGTCCGAGAAAAGAATCGAAGAACTTCTTCAATATAGTAGGGATCGGCTCAGAATAATTACAGGGTTACTAACCGGTCAGTGTCCACTTAGAGGACACCTGAATGAAATGGGGCTGTACAACGGAGACCTCAGCTGCAGATTATGCAACGAAGAGACTTGGACTAAATGGACATGTCAGACAGCTCCCAAGGTACCAAAAAAATGGATCCAAACATAACCTCAGTCAATATGAGCATGTCATTGAGAAACACTCTGTATGATTCAAAATTCTTGTAGGCATATACCCAGATTTTTAAATTTGTTTTGACTCTATAATGAAAAAGATAAGCAAGTCGTTGAAATTTTCCATTTGGAAAATTGGCTAAAAACACCTTCCGTAGTTTTTTCACATATCTATTGCAGGAATGCTAATATTAACTCATAATTTCGTAATTGATTCTCTTGTTAAACAGATGAGGCTAATAGAAAATAGTAGGATCGTCGATATATTCAATTAGGAATTATTATGATACGAGGAAATTATTGACTACAGTGGTGTGAAGGGGGGGCTTGTATGTTTGATATGATGGACAGTTATTGACATATAAGTCGGTCGATGTAACATATACAGAAGCTTGAAAAGGTATTCGCTTTCATTTCCAAATGAATGGGTTGCACAAAAAATTGATCTCTGCATGGCCAATTCTGAGTTCCCAAAACTTCACTGTTTTCAATATGATTTACGAGGTATACTCATTCTGATATAGAAATCAATGGCAATTCAATGGCATGGCATGGCATACATTATTCAATGGCAACACAATCAACAGATAAAGTGTTCAAAAAGACCTCCATCTAGATACAATAATACAGTCCACTTTCGAAAGCGTTCCTTACATTATTGAAGATGCCTTCAGGTGTCCCCACAGAAAGAAGTCCATCAGGTGATCTAGCTGGCCACTCCACTGGACCCCTTCTGGCGATCCAACGCATTGGAAAACGTTCGTCCAGAAACTGTCTCACCTGAAGACGATTGTGGATACTAATAACCGAAACGTCGTGAAGTAACTCGGTTTGGAATCTTTTAATTTTCATTTATTGTTGATAATTTTTAATTTTCAGCTCGTGTTATTAGTTGAATTTTTGATTGTTGCTTCTATTTTATTTCATTGTAATTTCAGTTTTTCTTCGCTCAATATAACTGTTATTTTTCAGCTAATCTTTTAATTTTTCATAGATTCTTGCAGGGATTTCAAATCGATTTATATCTTATTGGAAAATGGAAGTCCGAACGAATGAAATGCAAGTGTGGAAAAGATACTCACCAAGAAATTGAACTCTCACTTCGTTTCTTTTTGATGTCTCATAACACTTACTTTTACCTTTCAAATGTGGGTATTCGTTACGAAAGTTTTTCGACAGACTGAACAGTTTTATTGAACCACAATATTGGCCAGAATCCTCGATTGATTGGGATGTTGGTGTCTGTATCATACACACATAATACAGATTCGACGAAGTATTTATTTTTGTTTCCAGTCAACTGCCTTTCATGTTCTTATTGATGTATTTTAAACAGTCGGTAACAAATGTAGTCACTAAATGATTACTACCAACTGAATTTATTTTGGAAGCTCGTAAACCGAGGCATTTATACAGAATTATGAGTTTCAGGAAGATGAATGTTTTTGCAGAATTGCTTTGAGAGTTTTTAGGAAAAAAGCCTGTTGGTTTTCTACTTCATCATATGAAGTAGATCATGTAGATCATGCACAAAAAATTCTTTAAAATACAAAGTGGAAGAAAATTTTCATCCAAAACAATTATTTTCAAGAAATCAATGATTCGGTGGGAGCAGGAAAAAATCGCAGGGGAACAAAACATTCTTATTACAGTTACTTCCTATATTAAATGAATCAATAACTTGCCACCGAACGCACGTGGCTTTAAAAATTTAGCGCTTTGTAATGTTGAATGAGTTAATTCTCAAATTGACCATATGTATGTCAGAATGCCTGCTTAATAAACTATATAAATAACTAGGTGTTTTAGTTTGAAGTAACTTAAACAAAAAAGTTTATCAAATATTGGACTCTGTACCTCACATTCAGCTCCTTCATTTTTAACAAAAATGGGGTGACATGTTCACCATATGGTATACTATTTGTCATTGAGACCCTATGCATAAGGCCAAAGTTTTATTTGGATTGATTTTCAGTCCATGATTCTCCGAGTATAGGAATGTTTTGTGCAAATCTGTGTTTATATTCGCCACACAACTTTCTGTAACGGTGTTATGAGAAGACAAATATAAATGTATATCATCTGCGTATAGATGTACTTGACAATGTGATAAGAAAGTGGGGTAATCAAAAATAAACACTGAAAACATCAAGGGTCCTAAAATACTTCCCTGCGGTACAACTGAGATTGTTTCTTTTAGGGATGACCATGGGTAATCATCCAGTTTGACCCTCTGTGATCGGCCTGTGAGATAGCTGGTCATCCGTTTAAGAGAAATGTCTTCGAATCCTATGAACTTGAGCTTACTGATGCGTAAATCGAAATTAACTAAATCGAAAGCTTTACTTTGATCAAGCAGTATTAAAATGGTGACTTTTGATTGATCTCTGAATCCCGCAAGATCGTCGATTACTTTCAAGAGGGCAGTCTGTGTTTGAGAGTTTTTTCATAAATATCAGCATTATCCGAGCTAGGAACCGCACGTTGAGAGGTTAGACCTCGTTAATCCTTAGCTCGCAGAGGTAGTTCGTAGGAGAGACAGCTGCTCAACGAAAAAATAGAGTTTGAACAGATTATAGATATGTAAATCATATACACACCTGGGATAACACAACTAAATGCGAAAAAAATTGCTCATTGATTAAACAATTCTTATTGTTTAGTGAAAAAATTCTCCAGCTACCAATAACCAACTAATCTAAACACAGAAGTGAATATTTTCAAATGGATCTACTCACCTGAAAGTACTTCCTTTCTCCTTGATGAATAAATCGACACTGTTATCATAATTATCACGAGGAGGGAGGACAAAGTTTGAAATGGGGGTGTGAAGGAAGATGCGCACTTCATTCAAACGCCCTTCAAAATCCCTTCGTTTCTACCATCTCGACGGTGACTGTAATTCTCACGGGATTAATCGCCAAACAGCTCTACTAATTATTGTGCTAAACATAAGTACTTTGCAAATAATTAACGGACAAAAAGGGTAGAGGTTGCCCAATGAAGTGTCAGGAATTTTCAAAAGTTATTCCCAAAGTTCGTTCATTAGGAGTACACTGAGAAAAAAAGTTACTAATAGCGATCAAAACGTTTACTTACCACAAATGAAAAAAGAACCTCGTCACTGTTTATTTGCCACTCTCGAAAAAACCCGAATAAAGATAGTAACACTTTCAATGAATCAGAGGAATATAAACAACTGAAATTAATTAAATAATTTTTAATTGTCTATATTTTCATATTCACAAAAAATTGGTATTTACTTTACTCCCAAAATATGACGAGTTGACCTGTTTGGAAGATTTTATATCGAATAAATGCATTATTTCATTTCATATTCTGTCCAATAAGAAACACCACAGCGTTGGCTAATCTCCACATCTGAAAATTAAACACTTTTGAAACAACCAATAGAAGAGAACAGTGAATAAATATAGTTTAAAGAAACTAAAAGACACGCTTTTAAAGGAGGAGGCTTAGGAATAAGGTTGCAATGGGATTACAAATGAAGAAAAACATTTAAGTGTGTTCGAATTATATCAAGGTGGTTGCGCACAGCGCCATCTGCCCGCGAATACATGAAGCAATAATGGCGATAATTCTGTCAAATACTATCTCGAGCATCCAAACGGAAAAGAAGAGTTACAAACAACAAACGAACAAACATACATACAGGTGAAGCCAATAAAAGCGTGTTAATTGATAAAAATATACCAGAAATGATAATAATCTGTTGTTGCAAAGGTA
>NW_019289416.1:429819-541776 GCF_000500325.1 Leptinotarsa decemlineata | reverse complement strand
GATCGTGGGTTCAATTCCCGCCTCGACCGGATATATTTCTCGTGAGAATTTATCTGTTTGAATCGGGGATGATTCTGCAACCGTGTTAGGAATCATTTATTATTATTATTATTAAATTATCGCTGGGAGATCTTTCAAGGAGATAGGAGATGATTATATCATCATTGCATTTTAAGATGCTTTTTTAATGTTTGATTCAATAGAAAGTGTATTGAATTTGTGAAAATTTTCACAGTTATATTTATTACCCCAAAATGGCAATAATGAGAATACATGAAAATCAGTGATAAAATCATTGAATTTGGAGAAACACTAACAATGGTGAAATTAATATCACTTTCACCTAAACAACTGTCCTAGATAAGTCTCTGCTCTAGATGTATTTTTACGTGGTAATTTGTTGCCTGAATAAAACATTTTTATTGAGATAATTTGAATTTTTTTCAATAACTACATTCATTCAAAGAATCGAAACAATGTCAGTTTAACGGACCAGCTGGTCAATAAAAAGTATATTGCCCAATATTACATTGGTTGAACATCAGAATGAAAGAAGCTAAACACTTACTAGAATAGATAGACATCAAGCATTTGTGTTAGTACGAAGTTTGTTTGAAAACAATTCTTGAAATAATTCGCGAAATGAATTTCTAGCAAGAGATAATCCAGATAGGTCAACTTGATATAAATAGTTCTAGGAAATGCAGCCCGTCCCAAAACTGAAAGATCGTTGCACTAAAAATGTAATATATGCATGCACAACTGTCTCCCATTTCAACATGTTTATTTGTTTTATGAGATTTTGGGATTTAAATAGCCTTGCGAATATTGTTATAACTACGATATTGATCTAATACTAGCGATAATGTATCATGTAAGAATATTCCCGAATTGAATGACCTCTATAACAATGTGTTAATATTAAGATCATTCAAAATAGAAATGAGTTGATAATATCATTCACTAATGAAAATATGATAAGGTGTTTTTTAAGAAGGGGACTCAAATATTTAGAATATGTTACTCATTAACAAAAAGGCTCCATTGGAATATAAAATGTAGTGTCTAGATGAAAATCGAACTTGGGTTGTGTTGGGTCCTGAAAGGACTACCTCCTAGTAACAAAACAATACCATGTGGATGAATTTATACAAAAAATCTGAATGTGGACGGTTCTGTAAATGAAGTGAAGGCAAATCTAGCTGTAAAAAATGTCCATCAGGAAAAATTGAGAACTACGAGAAAACCTTCAGCCTTATAGCAAAAAGTAGCACAATACAGGGAGTAACTGAATAAGTGTAAAACATTCAAGGAGGTGATTCCTTATCGAAAAAAATCCCCATCATGCATGAAAAACATATCCCTTCTGACGCCCAAAGGAACTTCCTTCAGCAGTACTGGATGCACTTCTCTTGAAAATTGAACGTATGCCTCACCATTTAATCGAGGAGGTAGAAAATGAGGCCCAATTAGATCATCCCCAATAACTCCGAGCCACACGTTAAGAGGAAACTGTTCTTGATGGTTAGTTTCGACAATATCGTGACGGTTTTCATCAGTCCATGTGTGGTAATTATGAAAATTAATAATCTTGTCCCGAGAAAAACTACATTCGTCTGTGAATTCTATCTTTTTCAGAAAGTCACAATTTCTTCTAATCATTTCCAGCATCCAATTGCAAAATTCAAGACGGTTCGGAAAGTCTCGCGGTAACAGTGCCTGTACTCATTGCAGATGGTAAGGGTGTAAGAGTTGTTCCTATAAAATTCGAAATACCGTCATATGATCAACATTTAGCTGGAAAGCAATTTTTCTAGTACTGATGGTAGGTTGTTCTTCAATCAAATTAAGTACTGCTTCATCAAGCTGTGGTGTTCGTACTTCTCGATGGCGACCACAATCCTGCGTTCTTTTGTCGAATGAACCATATTCTCATAATCATTGATGAAGTCGAGCAAATATTCTATGTGAAAAATGCTGCCGTTGAGAATACATTTCAGCATATATTCTAGAAGCTTCTAACCCATTCCCCTGCGACAGACCGTAAACGTAATGCATATCAGCCCTTTCCTCATTTGTGTATGCCATTTTGATAACAAGTGAATTATCAAAGTAACAAATCAAGAACAGAACGATAACACACAATTAGTATTAATTCAATTTCAAAAATTCACAAACTGACATCGGCATACCAATTCAATTGTCACTATCGCTAATAGCGACCTACTAGATAGATTAGTTTCGTATTTTCGCATTTATGACGATGTATCTTTGTAGTTGTTCCCAAAATAATTTTTTGGTGCGAACTGATTTATTTGGGGCAAAAAACCTCAGAGACATTTTCTGTTTAGAATGAAACAGGCTATCGGAAATACATTTTTAATGGTAAAAAAATAATAAGACAAAAAGTTACATATATTAGGGGTTGCGTTTTCCACCTCTTTCAACCATGGGATAAACCAAATAAATTTCTGGCTAAGTGTCTTTTTGGTAGTACAAAACGTCAGGTTAATTTCTATATTGTAACTTTTTTAGTACTTGTGAAAAAAATTGTTATACAAATTTTATGTACCCCCTTCAAGGGGCTGTATCTTAACAAGGGGTGCTCCAATGAAATTTATTTATATGAAAGACCCTTCTTTTTTCGATGAGGAATCACTTCCTTAAATGTTTTACACTTATTTAGTTACACCCTGTATATCTCTTTTGACTAATACCATTATATTTCTCTATGGCTAGCTTAATGGAGATCTCTATAGGAAGCATATGAAAAAAGATATGTAGAACGAAATGAATATGATAATCGAGTTTGTCGATCTGAACAAGCTCCAAGATACTGGATCAACTTGTGAAGAAACTTAATTTTCTGCAAAATTCTAGTCCTTCAATTCGATGATGAATGCCGGCAAAAACTAATGATTCTTTGAAAATGATTTCTTGAAGAGATTGTATAATGATTTCAAGATAGAGTGGAACTTAATCTCTACTCTCTGATATTGAAAGGAAAACTGTAAACGATGGTTCTATTCAATTAAATCAAGCATCATATACAAGAAATTCAATAAATTTTTTCCAATAATGTGGAATTGGCCGCGGTGGTAGTGCGCCCGACTCACGATCAGAAGATCGTGGGTTCAATTCCCGCCTCGACCGGATATATTTCTCGTGAGAATTTATCTGTTTGAATCGGGGATGATTCTGCAACCGTGTTAGGAATCACACGTTAAAAGGTAAGACTTCGTTAGTCCTTAGCTCGCACAAGTTTCTCAACTTCTGAGAGTTGTCGTTTGTATGGGGGCGACAGCTGATTAACGGAAAAACAGATTTTAAAACAGATAGACAGATAATTATGTTAAAGTAAAACATATAGTCAGAATACGGTATAACATTCAAAACAACCACTGAAGAGTGTCAGCAAGTTTTGATGATGCTGACTATGGCAAAGATGAAACAACAAGACGTCCAATAAACTGTTAGTTGTACAAATGCTGGAGATGCAATATCTTGGCCCAATATAGGCATTTCAAGTTTTAAATGCCATCAGAATATGAAGAAGCAGATGCACTGTTCAAATCGAGATTGGACATTTCAAGACAAAAATGGGAAAGTATTCTATGAAAGATGGTATTGAAAAACTATTTTCATAATTTGTTCTTTTGAAGTTTCATAAGTACCTAGTTGTTGATTAATTTGAAAATGAAGAGTCGAATCTATCAGCAATACAATCCATCATCATTGAGTTACGTTGAGAGGTTTTCTCTATGTTAATAGTAACACCTCGCAATTTTTGAAGTTATACTTCTTGACGCTGGTTAACGGAAAAACAGATTTCAACAGATTTAACAGGGTAAGGAAAAATGACCGACAACCTGAAGTTAGCTTCTTCTTCTTCTTTAATTTATATGGCCGTTGCTTCTCAGTCGAGCGCATTTGGCCAGTCTCCGCCTGTCCATAGTAAACAGAAATTTCGTCCGGGAGCTCAGCTGTCTTTCTCAAGGCAATGTTACCACTTCCATTACCGCACTGACGACCTCATCGAATCCGTCGACATCCAGCCTGGTTACTGGCGTAGGAAGCCGTCAGTCCTCTCAAAATATCTTTCACTTCAATATTTATCCGAAATTGACTTTGTTTTTGAAAAAAAACCTCACTTTTGGACTCCAATCCGACTACGACATCCATGTGCCATCTTTGAGGACGTTCCTTATCGGCATAATCGTCCTCTGTCGCGATCGGAAAGTAAGTCCCTTAAGGTAGTTACCAACAGGGACATCTACGTATGTTTGCGTATTTAATTTATAATAAGTGTACAAATGAATTGATGAATAAAAAATAGATACAAATATTAATTATTAAAGTCCGGAAATATCGAATTATTCCAAATGATAAATGAAGTCAATTGTTTTTTTCTTAAAAAAATCTCAAAATTTTATATAATAAGATTTATCGTCAGGTTTTGATTTGAAATACTTGAAAAAAACTGAAACGATTAATAAATAAATCACAGCGATAAATAGATAAAAAAAGAAGTATAACTTCTTACGTGCATACACACACACACTATTTTTTGTTTTGATATGTTAGAGTTAAAAAAGGAACATTAGATACCAGTATGATTGTTATTATTTTAAATATTTATTATTGGTTTCTCAAATTTTTTAAGCCGCACACCCCTAAATCATTTTTCAATTTTTGAAAAAGAAAAAAGCTTTTCGAAACGTCAGTCATTAAAATACGTTTTTTCGATTGGAAAGAATTGTTTAATGTACGAAAATTTTGAGGCAATGATGGGTGATATTGGTGACTACGTGGAAGAATTGTGGAATATTCACTACAGTGGAACTGAAAGAAGCTTATTATATTCACAAATTCAAGTTTTCGTGACTAGATTAATACTGGGATGAATCACGTTCAGTTCAATGTCAATGAATAAGTTTTTATCATAGATTCGATAAGGCTACCTTCAGATTCCATATATGTGAATGAACTAAAAACTGGTGTGACTGCATATTCTACTCAACCCTGAGATTTATTGGCGTTGTTCCGGTGAATGAATTATTAGAAATAATTGGTTTAATGATGCAGATTTTTTCACCGGACCATTTACTGCATGTTGGGTACATCAACTCGGTGAGTTACAAGTCTTGAGACTTTTCAGATACATCCCATTGTATGTTAATGCAACTAATGGATGTCATTATTACTTTTCCGATTGAAGTTCAGCAACGAAGAGCTCCAAGTCTTATATCTTCAATGTCTGTAACATTTCATGATTTTAGATCGGGAAAATATTCATCGGAAATATTGGGTTTTTATGTTGAAAACCTCGTGAACTACATTCATGAACATCTCATTTGTCGAAAACTCCTTGATGAACAATTATAATGGTGATAATAATAATAAGAGTGCCTTCTCACCACCCAATTCATGTTTACGGTATTGACGAGACACCGGTGTTGCCCTACGGGGAATATTGAATCCATTGTGGAGAATGAGAAGTACCTAATTTATTGAAACGATCTACTCCCAACCCTCAGTGAGCTTGATGAAGTTTTTTAGGCCATTAGAGGAAGCCGATAATCGTCGTGGAGTTCCGGGATAGACGAATATCGTCCGGAAAGAGACGACCACTTCAGAGTCCAGACCACTCTGGGAAGATGGTTGGTCTGATTATTTGCAACCTCATACAAGTCAATAAGACCGATATAGTTTTTTTGGACGATCAGAGAAAGCCGATATTCGTCGTGAAGTTCCGGCACAGAAAAATATCAGAAAGAGAATGAAAATATAGGAGATATCGAGATTTTTTCATCGAACACCGCAGATACTATCCAGACCACTCTGTTGGAACGGTTGGTCTGATTCTTAGCAACCCTCAGGATTATACAGGTGATAAGCCTGACGTAATTTTTCTCGACTATCAGAGGAAGCCGATATTCGTCGTGGAGATCCAGGTGTGACGAATATTGTCCGAAAAGAAAAGGAAAAACGAATGAAATAACGAGATTTTCTCGTTGAACTCCGCAGTCACTATCCAGAAGACTCTGTTGAGATGGCTGGTCTGATTATTGAAGTGATTGATGAAATGATATATCTCTACTCTCTAGCCTCAAGATGACGCCTGATTGCCGCACTGAGGCAGAAATCCCAGCCGGACAACAGCAGAATGCTGTCATTCTAGGCTCATTACTGTGGGTTACTCTTAATGCCTAATTTCACATAGCTCTCTTTTTATCTTGTGGAGAATGTAATATAGGTGAATTTTCAACACTATTAAATATAAGAAAAAACGAAAACAAATACACAATGAAATGGAACGAGGCAAAAACTGACACCAAAGAACTTCAAGAGTTTTCCAAACAACTACGTGGATATGACTGCATCTGCTTATCATTGCTTAGATGAGATGTTGAAGACGGAAGTGACTTTGCGAATAACATTCTGTATGTGTATTATTGTTGCGCACAAATCTAATGGAATATGACATTCCATTTTTTGACATTTAACTATAATTTGTTATAGTTTTTAGGATGAAAAAAGACGTTTCCGAATCTTTAACCGTTTTAAAAGCTGCTTATCAAATTTTTTTTCATTTTAATCATTTATTTTACTTATAGGCTCATACACTTTTCAAAGGTTTTTATTACATTTTTCATATTACGGTAGCTTTTCAGGATGAACTTTTCAGTTTGTTCTTTATTACATTTGAGCAGATTCTCCATTGAACTATATTTATTTATTTTCCAGACTGTGGAGAGTTGAAAATCGAAATTTTCCTAATATATATCTGAAGTAATAAAATTATTAATAAACCTCATTCTGCAGTGAATTGGCGCAGTTGGTATATGGTGCCCTCCAAAGATCATGTATTCAAACTCAACCTCAACCAAATATTTTTCTCGAGAGAATTTTTTTTGTTGAAGTCGGGTTGTTTCTGCTACGTTATTATATCTTCAGAACTGTACCTTTGGAAGTCACTTATGGACGCCCCTGGAAGGAATTCTTTGTGAAGTTCATTGAAAGACAATAATGTGGGTGGCGCGGTGGTTAACCATTGAACATTTTAATGGCACATCTATTGTTCTGTTTTTAACCACAAGTTTGTTGCAAGTTCTTTAATTCCGATTTGAGGTGTGCCAATATTTTGATATACCTATCTAGTAGGTCAGAGGTTGCCATGTGTACAAGTTAAGTTTCGACAAAGTCAGTTGACTAATAATTTTTAGGTTTTCAGTCATACTTGCGATATATGACATAATGTTGTTTATATCAGTGGAAATTACTTTTTTAGATGAATACTCAGTGATATATTATTATATAGGGAGAAGTGAATGTGACCATGGGTTGAAACATTCAATATTTTCATTTCACAAAAGATGGAACCCATTCTGGGTCTTAGAGAAATTAATACTTCATAACATTTGAAATTGGTTGAAACATAAACCTATCAGAAACCAAATTCAAAGTTATTAAATTTTATTGCTAGTTTCATGGAATCGGTCACAGATTTTTCGTAAACTAAATAATTTATCTAATTTAATCTGATTTCTACCAAAATTTTCATTTGTTTCGACCGGTTTCGGTTCATTAAACCATTTTCAAGTAAACTGACGCATTTTGACAAACAAATCTTTGAATATAGAAGGTTCTCTGAACCTGCTATAAATTTATTTAAAACTATTTTAAAGATCGTTCACAGTTTGTAGAAACTTTGAAGGAAAAATCAAGCAGTGAATTTATTAAATTTGGAGTGCCTCAGGGATCTATACTTGGACCCTTTTTATTTTGCGTATACACTTGTGATTGGTTTCTGTTTAAAGACATTGTAATTCACATATGTATGCGGATGATACACAGATATATCTATCATTTAACCCTAATAACATTGCTACTGCTAATCGAAAATTGAATGAAGATCTAGCTCGTCTTATTTCAGCATCTGAAGCTCATAACCTCAAAATCAAATAAAAAAAAACGAATCTGTTTGTTTTTGGGACTTATCGTAGCTTGATGGAAAGATATTTTAATATTGTTATTGGTGATACGTGTCAAAAAATGTAAGTATCGAAAGGTTTACGAAGCATGTCACAAATTGTGTTCAGAGAAGTTACATGAGTTTAAAAATGCTTTATCCTTATAGTCATTTATTATCAATAAGTTTGAAGATGATATTAACAAATGCGCTTGTGTTGAATCATTTTGCATGTTGTGATGTTGTGTACGGTTCATGCCTGGATAAAAAAGACATTTTTAGAATTGAATGAGTTCAAAAATCATGTCTTAGGTATAAATTTGGTATTAGTCAATATGACAGAATTTGTTTGAAGGTGGTTGACAATGTTTCGTGGTGTATTTCATCAGTTTGGACTTCCATTGTCTAATATAATATGAATTGATTTGAAATCCTTGAAAAAATTTAAAGAAATTGAAAAATCAAAAAACGCGGACTGCGGTTTAGGAGAAAATTCAAAGAAGCCGCCTATATGTTGTCCAACAAAGCATTTAGTCAAGCTAGTTTAGAGATACGTAACATATGGAAACCTCTAATCAAGCGAAAAACGACCAAATCCCGCTATAACCAATGAAATGGAGAGAGAGAAGAGGAGAATGACCTATAAATAGTCAGATCTCGGAGGAATAAGTCCAGTTATCACCCGAAGACGATTGTGGGTACTAACAGTCGAAACGTCGGACGTAACTTGCTTTGGAATCCTTTGGAATTTTCATCTTTTATTATTATTTAAATTTTTTATTTTTTGGTTGTTGCTTGTATGTTATTTCTTTGTAATTTCAGTTTTTAGTTTAATAAAATTGTTATTTTCGGTTAATCTATTTTAATTTTTTTCAGGGATTTCAAATCAGTTTATATTATATTAGGCAATGGAAGTCCGAACTGATGAAATATGACAGAATTTCATATAAACTCATGGAAACCAAATGGGTAACTATGAAAAATAGAC
This sequence comes from Leptinotarsa decemlineata, assembly GCF_000500325.1. Lineage (NCBI taxonomy): Eukaryota > Metazoa > Arthropoda > Insecta > Coleoptera > Chrysomelidae > Leptinotarsa > Leptinotarsa decemlineata. The sequence continues at coordinate 532,816 of NW_019289416.1, read as the reverse complement.
GTGTTTTACACTCGGCTACCCTCTTCTATAAAATATTAATCAACAAATATTAATCATATTTGTATAACATTATCAGATTTCGTAGTGATGTACATACTTTAAATTTGAGGCGATCCTTCAGTTATAACATATATTGTTTGTATAATAATATTCTACAAAAATATAAAGTTAGTAGTTTTCTCATTTAAGTGCTGTTACAAAAAATATATCATCGCTGCTCAATCAGAAAGTCATTGATTTCATAGATTTTATACTTCTGAAAAATTTTCAGTATGAGCACTCAACATGTTTTCTTTCCCTCTTTCCTCTCTCTCTCTCCTTCCTATTTTTTTCTCTTCTTTTTTTTGTTTTTTTTTCTAGTTTAGTGTTCGTTCCTTCAAAGCTAGAACTAAGATCAACAGTACCCTTCCGGTACGTGTTGTTTCTAGCCTCATTTTTAGTTTTTTTTATCAGTTTTATAGATTGAATAATTATTTAAGGAACCACATATAAATCTTATATTATTATTTTGAATGATGCAACAAATTTTCCTTTATTTTCAGTATTTTAATATTAAATTTCACAAAAAGGATTTGAAGCTTCATATCTTCTATTATTTATCTTGAATGATCAATGCCGTATCTATAACTTCTGTAACATCAAAATTGCTGACTATTGATCCAAAAACACTACTTGTTGATTGCTCCAAATGTCAATAGATCGTAAACTAGTCTAAACTAGGATTTTGCATTATGTTTTCGGAGAGCTTTCTCGAATAGCTTACGCTAGCATATTTCTCAACTTCTTTAGATTAGTCATAATTCAGATATACTTCACCCCTGATCAATTTTTAATTTTCTCAATCGAGTTGAATGGAATATGATGATTAGATGGTATCTGCTTTATGATCTTCATTCAGCAAGAGGAGAAACAGCAATAGTGAAGCAATAGGGCAGAGAAGAGGCCAGGAGAGCAAAGTCCAAAAAAAGCAAGCCAAATTCGATCAAATGTTGAAGTTTTGCTCACTGTTTTCTCCGATTACTGTGGCGTAATTCATCAGGAATTCTTGCCATCTTGAAATTATTCGCCGCTTGCGAGAAGCAATACGAAAAAAACGTCCTGTATTGTGGAAAAACAATTCATGGTTTTTACATCACTATAATGCACCTGATCACTCGTTATTGCTTGTTCGTTAATTTTTGAATAAAAACAACACCGTGATAACTCCTCAGCCACTGTATTCACCAGATTTGGCTCGCTGCGACTTTTTCTGTTCTCAAGATGGAAAAGACCCATGTGAGGACGACGTTTTGCGACGATTGAAGGGGACAAAATAGAAATTGATGTATTGATAATTATTTTTTGATAAAAATGAAAATTCACCTTATTTTTCGATCAGACAGCGTATGATATTCACTACCAGAAGTAACGATACAGTCCTTTGAGATACCTCAAAAACAGGATAAAGATAACATATCACCGTACTATATCAAAATTCTTGGATCCCCTCGTAAATTGTAAAACAAAATATTTATCATGGCTGGTTTTTTGTACATTTCATCTTTATTTCTTTCACATGTGCTAGGCATGCAAAAATGTTTACAAAAACATTTTCCTCTAATTTCAGATACCAATGTTTAAAAATTGGTTTATATCGTTTTAGCGTGTTTAGGTGATTGTTGACATCTTTTTTGCAATTATGTCTGGCAATAGAATTTCAGTGTTGCATAGAGCAAGAATAGTGGCTTTGCACGATGAGAGTCTGCCGAATCATCAAATCGCGGATAGACTAACGCTAAATGCACACACACCGATTTTGGATGGCCGATTTTATACCGGTCGTCCAAATTCCAATAGTGAACCACATGCGATCGGCGACCGGCGATCGGCGTCGATCACTGGTAAGCATGTGTGCAAGGTCCCGTTGCCACATGTGGCTCACTATTGGAATTTGGACGACCGGTATAAAATCAGTGCAATTGCAATTGTGTGCAATTGCACAATTATGAACGGCCGATTTTATACCAGTCGTCCAAATTCCAATAGTGAACCACATGTGTGCCAGGTCCCGTTCCCACATGTGGTTCACTATTGGAATTTGGACGACCGGTATAATATCGGCCGTCCAAAATCGGTGTGTGTGCAATTAGCCTAAGGATTCCCCGCGCTTCAGTTATCCGAATAGTGCATTTGTACAAGGAAACCAACAGCGTTGACTGGAGACATGAAACTGGGCGTCCTAGGGTAACTAACGCTAATTGCACACACACCAATTTTGGACGGCCGATTTTATACCGGTCGTCCAATTTTCAATAGTGAATGATATGGGAACGGGACCTGGCACACATGCCTACCGGTGATCGTCGCCAATCATCGGTTGGCGTGTGTGCCAGGTCCCGTTCCCACATGTGAGACAACCTGCAGACAACCTGCAGACAACGGCCAACAAACCCGGAAAATAGTTTCGACACAGAATTAAAATATTTTCAACACTAGTCCAATTCCAACTCCACCCGCTGATGCATGATAATTTCATGTATATAAATCATTTCTGAAACCAGAAAACAGCTCATAACTATTAGAATTCCTGAACGCTTAGTTGTACTTGATCCCTTGGACATGTTAATTCGTGAGAACGATATACCAATTTAGACTGATGATTATTAATGTCGCGATGATATAGGCCGTGTTAATGATTATTTCAATTAAAAATTTACGTAAGGCTTATTCTGGAACGGGTCGTTGAGCCGATATGTGTCCGAAATCCATACAATCATACCAGAGCAAAACGAAGACTATGAAATGCATACTAGACTAGATGGTTAATTGGAGATTATTCAACTTGCCATCAGTGATGATGGCACAGAGGGTTATTAAACTTTAACGTAATAATATTATTGATTTGTCATATGATAAGACGTAATGTTTCATCCAACTGTATCAATGGTTTCATTACACTACTAGACTGAGGTGAATGCTCTCATATTTCTTGGAAAGGGTTAATTAATTGTACTGGAGAGATAAACTTCCTTTGAAAGCATTTGAGACGCTTTACTGCAACTAATTGAAATTCGATTATCATCTGCACACCAGAATAACTGTTCTGGGAGAAACTGTTCGGCTTGTTACTTCTTCATTTATGCATGAATGAAGTCTCTATGATCTACATGAACTGAACCATCAAATGTTGAAAGCAGTTGCTGAGTATATAATTTCTCAGTTAACCCATTTAATGAATGAGGGCATCTTTCCTGATTCCTGAAAATTTCAAAAGTGATAGCTCTATTTAGATAAGGACATAAATATTCATTCGATAATTATTGACTAATCAGTATCACCTCTGTTTTTGGAAAAAATATCGAATTCATGCTAAAAGATAGGCTATACATCTATTTTGAAAATGAATTGTATTTTGATAACTCACAGTACGGCTTCCGTAAAAACAAATCTACATCTGAAGATGTTTTCGATGTAATTGCAGAAATAGTCAAAAGTATTGATCATGCCAAGCATTATGCGACTTGACGAAAGCCTTTGACTATATGTGTCGCATGACAGACATAATGAGAAAGAGCTACAATGCCATAAGATAAATTGCTCTAAACCTTCTACGTTCCTACTTGACCAACGGATTACAATAAGTCGAGTTGAATGGACAAAAATCAGACTGTGAAATATTTAGGTATAGAGTACCTCAAGGTTCAGTCCTTGGTCCATACATTGTGTATATTGATAACCATTACCAATATATTGCACCTACAATGTATATTATGTTCGCTAGTGACACTACTCTTATATGCTCAGAAAAATCAATGAGTGATCTATATTAAAGTGTTTCCAAGGAATTTATCTCGTCAAAAGTTTGGTTCGCACAGAACAAACTTGAGTTGAACGAGAAGAAAACTCAAAATGTATCAGTGTCATCAAATTAGAAATATCAAAAGGCAAAAAGTCTTGAACTCCTAGTAAACACCTTCAGGCTCTGGTGCAGGTGTTTTCAGTTGCAGATCCAGTATAGAGATATCAACCTGCCTAGGGACCTATGCGACTGTATTTCAAGCGGAAATATATGCAATCCAACTGTGTAAAAAGATATTGGTAGAATCCTACCTCACACATAAGTAAATAAATATTTTGTCGGAGAGTCAAGCGGCGTTGGAAGCTCTTGGCTTCCTGTCCAGCAACGTCGAAGTTGGTAGCAAATTGCCAAAAACGACTCTCCTCAATAGGAAGACTCAACGATTTGTCTCTGGTCTGAATTCCTGGCCACAATGCTCTGGAAGGCAATGAGGCTGCTGACTCCCTTGCAAAGGAGGATGCTGCAAGTAGCTTCATCGGGCCAGAACCTGTCGTTGGAATTGCTTTAGGTTCTGCCAAATTGAACACCTGGATGGCAAGACTCAAAGACTTCTGGTAAAATCTTCCAAGATTGGATCACTCCAAGGCTTTTATTCACTCTTTGAAGCTTGAAACCAAACAATTGTTGGACTACACTAGGGATGAACTACGTTGTCCAACAGGCCTCATCACAGGTCACTGTCGTCTGAATCATCATATGCAGAGACTGCAGAAACAACAGAGCATATATTTTGTGCCTGCCCCGCTGCAGACCGAATCAGGTTTTCACAGTTTTTTAGAACCACACTTTCACCATCTGACCTGAAAGATCACTCACCATATAAACTAATCGGCTTCGTCAACCCTTGCGGGTTGCAGTGGAGAGTCGAATAGACCCACTCACTTATGACCTAACCTAACCTAGTGATCATGATAGACTAACAGATTGAAGTACGTGAGCTATCAAGTGTTCTCTTCGTACCTACTGGGGCAGCTGAATTATCCCACACATCGGCATTTTCTGAAAATGGCCTACTACTCGTTATTCGATTCGGTGCTATCTTATGGCTTTTTGCTCTGGGGAAATTAGTCCCATTCGCTGGCTGTCTTCAGATGTCAGAAAAAGACTATTAAAATATAGGTTATAGAGGTCATTGTCGTGAACATTTTGTCAAATTAGGTACAATGCCATTACCAACATTGTATATTTATACAGTTTCATTAGAAATACATTTGAATGTTGAAAACTTATTAAAGAATTCCATTCTCATAACAAAAGATCTGCAAACTTGTTCAGCTATCAATAGTAAAAATTCACTAGATATCAGTATTCCTTGAGCAAATTTCATTGAATTTTATTCTCCTGAATTATCACCGATCTTTCCTGTTCAATTTTCAATAGAGCGTTGATGAATTCAACTGAAAAACAACTAGAGAATATCCAATCCCAAAAAAACACCCCAAGTAAATCATCACCAATTTTTATCCGGGAAAACTTTCTTCACATAAACCGAAAATTTTCTTCGTCATGTCAGACACATGAGACTCTGGTCTAGCGGATATTTGTTACATATTTGGTAGTGCTCGCGGTTATATCCAAAATATTCAATTCATAGTTGTAAATTTTTACCAGAATTGTGATTGATTTCGATATAGCTGTACACTTACTGTTAGTGAGAAAAGCAATCAGGTTGTTCTTCTCAACAAGGACCTGGCTTAGATTATACATGGGGATCCCCAATCCCACCTATTTCCACCCAGCCGCCGATAGACTGAAAGAATCGGGAAGGCTTTGCCTACTCTGAAAAAGTCTGAGATAGTATGACGGATACCCTTTTCAAATTCACTTAGAGAAGACGGTTATACATGGGAGAGATGAAAGAGAAAGACGAAGTAGCACTGATCCTGGCCAGATCAATGAAAAAATATTGAGGTTGAAACCAGATGTACGGTATTGGCTGTACACGATGATGATTGAGCCATGATAACACATGCGTCTTTGGTTCAGTGACCAAACATGAAACAATCAATCGCTATTAATGAATTAGCAGTATGCAAAGACTTGCTTGGTAATAAAGAAAGGAATGAGAACGACACCAACAGCGGCTATGTAGACACTTTGTAGTCTACCCTCTTCACATTTCATGATAACAGGAAAAGAAATTGTGTAACAAGCTACATTGAGAAAATCATAAGAGTACTGGATTAATATTTTTATAAACAACCAGTTCGTAGTAGGAACATTGATAAAGTCATGCTTGAGACATAAAGAGTTTTCTGGATATGCCAACAATGATTATTTGAAACTAGTTCATATAAATCAATTGACTCTATACGAGGTGGTAGGATACTTAAGAATCATAGACAACGAAAAAACTGATGAGTTTGCCAGGCACGGATCATCAACGTCATGTATGGGTCTTGAACAAATCATGAAGGTACAAATGTCCTTGATACAGAAACAGCTGGGATTATATACTTGGGAACGTCTACAGGAAACAGAATAGAAATCATCTGAGAATAATTACAGAGCTATCTACTATTTAAAGAGTACCTGGAAGAAAAAGGGCTGTAAGATACCCAAAATTAAATCTACAAAGTTATGACAAACAATGGAAAAAAATATATACAAACTGATACAGCCAACACGATTGAATGAAATGGGTAACATGAAAAGACGGGAGGATGAACTCAATAATGCGAAGTGTTTTCCGGAGATTTAAAAGAAATGGACAAACCAGAAGGCTCATGAGCAAAAAAATCCGTGGCTTCACCGGTAGCTACGGTTTTACCGAAACGCGTCTAAAAATCAAAATGTTTGTGGAAATTGTGTGATTATTCTTATGGATAGTGTTATTAATTCTCATCAAGTATCGGGTTGAGTTAGGTTAAGTCCAAAGTGAGTGGGTCTATTCGACCCTCCACTGTAACCCGCAAAAGTTTATTGTGGCTCGCACCAAGTCACACTCGACCAAATAAACCCAGCTTCTTACCGAAGTCGATTAGTTTGTATGGTCTTTCAGGTCAGATGGTGAGAGTACGGCTCTGCCGAACTCTAAAAACCTGATTTGGCAGGCACAAAGTTTTTCTCTGCTGTTTCATCATTTTCCAAACACAGGCGAAACACACTGTATTCCGACAGTTCGAGTCTCTGCATATGATGATTAAAATGACGATGACATGTAAGCAGGCCTCTTAGACATCGTAGTTCATCCCTACTGTAGTCCAACAATTGTTTGGTATCAAGCTTCGAAGGGTGGATAAACGCCAGGAGTGAGCCAATCCTGAAAGATTCTACCAGAAGTCCATCCAGGTGTTCCATCTCTGTTTGGCGAAGCATAAAGCGATGCCAATGACAGATTCTGGTCCGATGAAGCTACTTGCAGCACTCTACTTTGCAAGGCAGTCAGCACCCTCATTGCCTTCCAGGCCAGTATGGCCAGAAATTTAGGCCAGAGACAATCTGTTTAGTCTTCCTATCGAGGAGAGTCGTTTTCGGCAACTTGCTACCAATTTAGACGTTGCTCGGTAGGAGCCAAGAGCTTCCAACGCCGCTTGACTGTCCGAGAATATTTTTATTGACTTCCGTATGAGATTGGATTCTTCCAATCTCTCCGCACACAATTCAATAGCGCAAATTTCCGCTTGAAATACAGTCGCATAGATTCCTAGACAGGTAACGGGTTAGCTCATTCATAATTATCTTTTCTATGTATAGGTACTAAATAGTTGAGGAAGAACTTGCTGATACAGAATAAATAGTTCAACAAAGAATTCTATTTCTTTACATAAGAGAAACAAAGTCGGTTACAACTTTCCTTCTATATTGGAACGGAAGCATCGTGAAAATTTAGGACTTTATCACATTCTGCTCACAATTGTTCAGTAATAGTTGGCCTCAAGTCTAGCTTGTACGATAAGAAATTTCAAACCATAAATCAAGCAGTTCTAGGAAAAGCGTGTTCGCGTGTCTAAGATTTCTCAGACGACGCGATTCTATAAATCGTTGTCAGATTTAGTGAAATAAAGCACTCTCGAAAGACAATTAAACGTCGTAAAAATGTTTTTCCTTTTAAAGACTGTGTGAACAAACATTGTTGTAGGAATGTCACGCTTCGTCTGAGAATCCGATGATAGCTTTAATGTCATTATCATCTTGATTGCAAAACATCTGCTAAATAGAAGGGGAACACAAAAATTACTGTATGTACTTCTATTACTTATTTTTTGGAAATTGTTTGAAATATTTCTGCTTCGCACAAATTTCGGAATATTTTGTTACATTTCAAATTGAAGAAATATACCAAAATATTGTAGAAGATGAAACAAAGAAGCGCAAAATGAAATATAGGATAATACTAATTGCAGCAGAAGAAAACGATAATAATGAACATTAATCAAAAGAATACGTACTAGTAGGCGAACCGGTTTAAAAAAAATTATAAATGGAAGTGAAAAGTGACTGACAATGAATAGACATGAGAAACAATGAAAGTTATCAAAAATAAAAAGGAATAATGAAGATCAGTAATAGAAAAATATTTTTCGTCTTCTAAAGGCGCTGATGAAGAGTTGATGACATGTATTTTCGATACGAAACCTCAAGAAGCATACCGTACGAACGATAGATTTCCATGTAAGTGATATTTTGTTTCAAAACTCATTCTATGCTACGTTGTGTAGTAATCCTGTGAATGCTATCTGTTTCAATTTCATAACGGCTCTCTGGCTCGTCACAGGAAGAGAGGAAGAAAACAGCTAGATGTCGAGTTATATAGTTGTATCAAACATTCAGTTCGAGAAAAGTAGAAGATACCAAAATAAACAGAAGTACCGGTTTTTGAGAAGGAATCCATACCAATACTATACTTATACATAAATCAAAGAAGAGAATGGTTGATATAATAGACAAAATTTGAAAACAAGATGTTTAGTGAAAGATTTGTGATATTAATGACTCATTTATTTTGTGAAAATTCATCTTCAATTACATGATATAGATAAAATACTTTGTCTAATTTCCACTTACTTAATGTATTGATATTAATACAACCAAGGTTTCGGTTTTCACACCATTCTCAAGTATCTTAACAGTCCAGTGTTAAGATCCGAATCCTTGGTCGTATTAATATCAATACATTAAGTGGAAATTAGACAAAGTATTTTATCTATATCATTTAATTTAGCGAAAGAGATAAAAGAAAGAGAACATCGTTGATTTGAACACTTGAAGAAGAAGAAGCAGCTAGTTAGACAAGTGTTTGAAGCAAGAACAGAATGAAAAAATTGAGAGGTCAACCAAAAATGAAGGTTTGAGAAATACCATAACGCAAAACAGTCCTGATTTGGTTCCATATGACTTATGTTTGTTTCCTAAACCAGAAATAAGTTATGTTCACAACACAAGGGCAGGAGAAGAAGATTATTCTGAAAAAAAATGCAATGACGAATTGATATAATACTTATTTTATAAATGAAATTTTATCGGAGATAGGTCGTATGAGATCACAACATGAATATTTTCCATTAATCTATTCTGCTTTACTTATAATTTGAATTTATTTGGAGTGGGATCGATTGAATGATGTGTATCAGGTTCTGTTAATATTGGTTTTGTTTTTCCACGTGAATAAACTGCACTACGTTAGAATAAATATTCACGATCTCAATGATAAACACTACAAATCAACATTGACAGTACCAATGAATCTTGACGGAAATTTGTTGTTCATAGCCTACTTCTGAAATGGTGTGATTCAAGATTTATTTTCATCGGAGTCAGTAACTCATTAAGACAACAGTGAAAAAAATTGATACTGGGCAGTAATATTGTTTGCGTTGACAATTTTTTGCTGAAATTAAAATCCATTGAAAGAAGAATTATGAAATAAACCATTATTTGCATTTCCATCAAGTCACAATAGTTCATCATTTGAAATTACTAACTGAAGGGTTCTTTCCTATTCGAGACACCATGACGTGAGGCGACATCTCAATTTCAACGTTAAACTTGAGGAAAACACTGACTATTGTCATTAGAAATCGTAATCACAAACATTGAAACATTGATAGTTCAATTAATTCAGTGGATTATGCGTTTACACTAGTGTAAAATTGAGCCCTTTATGATGACTCATAGAGTTAAAAAATATTGTTCAGTGAGCCAATGTAATAATTATGGTCCGTAGGAGAGTAAAATTAAATTCAAAATCGACAGATTCATATGTTTTAGCAGTAACAACTTCAATTACAAGTTCATGAAATATTTACATTTATGTATTAGCAAATATTTGTACCTGGAGAATCTTGTATTTCAAAAAGTACATCCATATGTTATTATCGTTACAAATCTTTTAGAGGCTCAAGCTGACTATGATAAATTTTTCCACTGAAGTGGCTTCAAAAAAATGGATGGATTAATTTAAGAGAAATCATTCAACAGATAAGTAAATGAGCAAAATGTCCACCTTCTGATAAAATACACGACTGCAATCGATTTGTCATCAATTGTCTGACACGTAAGTATTCCTTATGACATTGCAATTGTCAATTATTCGATTCCTCAAGTCATTGGTAAAAAATTATTATTGTGTGCCATCGTACGAATCAACAACCTGCAAAACATTGATCTTGGGTGGAAATCCCGAGGCAGTAGAGCTTGGACCCGCTGGACCCCTCAGCATCTTATGATGCTTTATAAAGCTCAGATCAGACCATCTTTGGAGTATTGTTCTCATGTATGGAGCTCTGTCCCCAAACATACCCAGAACTTGCTGGATTCCATCCATAGGGGAGCCCAAGCAAGGATTTCGGGATTTACTAAAGCGCGGCAGATTAATATACAGGAGGATACCTTATACCCGGATAAGTACCTCCAACAAATATGAACCCCATATATAAGGCCGCCTGTGAGGGATAAAGGATCAGATTAGTAAAAAAAATTGATCATCAGAAATTCTCGAGCGCGTCAGATTAAGGTAGGGTGAGTTAATTACCTGCAAAAAAGTGTATATTCCAGTAATCTGATAATTTGAGAGTGACGTAAAGAAAGGGGAGGGCAGCAAAATTGTAAAAAAATAACGTCAGCTCAACATTCTCGAATGTTGAACTCTGAATTCTGTTGCCATGACGCCATTACAGCTGATCACAGATACTCGTTCGTGATGAAGATGATGATTAATTCATCAATTTATTGATGGATGTAGCCGTTACTACGTGGTAGGAAATCATAATGAAGAACAGAGAAATTATGTTTTTACCACTTTTATTTGTAACTAACGTTACTGCAGTTTCGTCCCATAAGGACATTTTCGAAAAATTAAATTTTTTTGAGCATTTTTTCAAAATTATTTTCTTATAAATACAAGTATTTTCCTTAAAAAACATACACTTATTTATTTGCATGCCATTTCCTGAGCTTTTTGATAAATTAGGCTCAATGAATTGGAAACAAATAAAAAAAAAATATTGTTTTTGTCAGATTAAGCGAATCCCTCTAGATAATCGTCAGATTATGAGACAGCACGTCTAAAACATAAAGATAAACCATATATATCTTAATCTGAGTATTTCAAAATGGCGAATTTTTTTTGCACATTATGATAATGGCTGCGAGTTTGCGTCAGATCGAAATCGTCAGATTATTGAATGAGAGCTTTTTTTGTTGCACTTTACACCCCCTTGGAAAATCTGACGCACTCGATCAAATTTTTTTTCTTTTTACTTTAACCCTTACGTTCAACCACCCACATCATGCAAACGATCAGATTAACATACCAACATTATTAAAAATACGTAGGACATTGATGCTATCAATATCTGACGCGCTCGCGTATGTCCATGCAACAGTATTTTTTTACATATTTAAACATCTATAGCCGCTTCCTCCACCGATGAAAAGGTATATATAATATAACATTTTTTTCTTCTTATCATCTAAGCTTTGCAACCTAATATGTCTCAATGACGTTCGAGTAAATCCCCAATTTGCATCGTGGGTTACCCTGCTAAGAAAAGAGCCATCCGCCTGATTGGAGACGCGAACATCACATGCAACCTTGATAGCCTGGAACATCGAAGAAAGGTTGGAGATTTGTCTCTCTTCTATAGATACTTTCATGGGAGGTGTTCAAATGACTCATTTGACACATTTGATTCCACCAAGAGCGGTACATATCAGAAATACGTGACGGACTGTGGCTGCTCATCGTTTTGGGGTTCAACTCAGTACACCTTGAACTTCACTGTTTAAGAAGTCTTTCATCTGGAGAACTGCGTTTATGTGAAATAAACTTTCTGAGAACGTTTTTCCGAATGGATTTGATCTCCAGCGATTCAAATCCAATGTGAATCTCTATTTTTGCAGACACCGCTCTGAGAGCGCCTCAAGGAGTTTCCTGCACTGCTTGTGTTTTCTCTTTAAAAAAAATGGATGTAGGAGGTTTCTTTTTAGAACTGTCCTTATGGTTTTTGGCGTGACTAAGCTAAAGCATACAACAAACAACAGGTTTGTCGTCGCTCCATCTGCCAGTGAACGAGGTAACCAACTGCATATCTGAAATTTGCCAAATTCGTTGTATAATGAAAGAAAACTTTTCACATATAGTCAGTGGGCATACTTGCTTAGTTCGAGGAATGATACTTTGAAGGAATTTCATTTTCAGTTGTAGGAAATCATCGACTTTATGTTGATGATATACACTACCTTGTACTGACGAGTGTCAAACAGCCCGAAACCGGTCTGCAAGTGTGTTCCAATAATTGAAAATCTATTGCGGCAGTTGTATCGCCAACAGCATATGCAAGAATAACTTCAGTGAAGAATCCTGCACTGACACCTGTCAGATATAATCCAACGCCCTTCGTGGTATAAGCCAGGGGAGTAGTTGTTTTCTGATAAGTGTCAGTCCAATAACCTACAGTGTAGGTTATTGGACTGACACTTATCTGTTCTTTTAGATGATTTTACAGGACATCTCTCAACAAAACATACGTTTTTTTCTTAAATTCAGTGCATTCACAGCGGATTCCTGAAGAACTGAAAATTTATTATTTCTCAAGTATACGCTATAAACCAAACTTCATTTTCAATCAACGAACGAGGGAAATATTTTTCATTGAATGAACATTTCCTGCATCTAAGAGATATTACTCGATGCAGTATTTTCCTTTGTCGATGAAAGATATTTGTTTTTATGTTTCATTCTTCGAATATGTTAATTTTGACTACATCATCTGCATTTTATGAATGTGATGTATTACGAAAGCTTACAGGTGTGGCAAAGGTTTCGAATTTTTGTGACTAAGTATGTAATTAGTCATGCAACATGTCGTATTCATAAACTTTGCCTACGAGGATAACGAAAAAGAACATTTTTGTGTTTAAGTTAACCAAAAATTACTATCAATTTGTTTGGATGCAAAAGTCAATGATGAATTACCGGCCAACTGATTTTTTTTTGTTTTCGGAAAGAATAATTTGGTACCACTCACGAAGATTCTTTTTTTGACCTTGGAATTTTTTCAGATTTCAAAATACAAAGTATAAGTATACTATTTGAGTGTATTTCATCTGGAATCTGAAATATTACTGCGGTGTATGTAAAAAGTTGAATGTGAGGAAATGAATTGATTCAATTCATTTACGTTTATTTATATACACACACGGGCAGGCCCAATTCAAATAAAAGTATTACAGTGTTAAATAGTAGTCGATGCAATGTAGTGAATTGAAAGTAGATTATAAGAATAATAGATACACAATAGTAAGATAAGATGTACATCAATCCAGAAAAATTCACAAGGTATAACTTTATGAACTAATCTAGTAGGTAACACTAAACACAATACAACAAACAGTCCAGGCTGAAAATTTCAAATAGCTAGATCAAAAATATGGTTTTCAAAGCAGTAAACTGATAATATTTGGATGTTAATTCAAGAAATTAGGTAGGTAATCGAAGAGTTCTGGGGATGAAGCTGTTGCATGAGTCTCGTAGAGATAATTTGGAGAAAAGCTCAGGGTTGGTACTCAGTCCATTGATAATTTTAAATAGAAAATTAAGTCTCTATGTTTTCCGCTTGCCTCTAGAGAATGTATGTTCAGTATGCGTTCTAATGTCATAGTATTCATGCATTTTTAAGGCAATATACAGGATGTTTATTAAACATGCAGCAAAAACTTAAGGGGCTATCAAGTTCAAGGAATAGACCCTTAATTTTTGCCGCATGTTTAATAACCACCCTGTATCTCAGAAAATTGTGCTCGAGTTTCACTTTATGTGTAACGTAATGGAAGGACTAAACTATGGAACAATAATCGAGATGAGATCTAACCAGGGAAAAATAAAAAAGATATAATAAATAAAAAGATATAATAGCAGTAATTTGTTCGATGGAAGCGAAGAATATGGCATTTGAATGCGTTCAAACACATATCATTTTGCGTACACCAGTTAGAGACGCAATCTACATCGTTTTGTAGAATCTTTATAGGTATCGGCCTTAGTTTTGACTATTTTGAATCGTCATTAAATAGCAAAACTTCACTTTCGTGAAAGCAGCGAATTTGGTCGATAATGAGAAGGTTAAACAACAATGGTCTCAAGTGTGATCCTTGTAGAACACCCGATATAACTGTGGTTGTATGAGAGTAGTATTGATTAATTATAACAGTTTGCGTTCTTTCCGTAAGGTAGCTCTGGAGCGTATGCAATACTAGCCCATCAATGCCGTATGAACAGAGTTTATAAATCAAGAGCTCATGATTTTATTCATTCCAAATTCATTCCTAAATAGGTGTAGAACCTCAACTGCGATTGCTGTCGTTATAATGGTGTAATATCCTTCATTATTTTAAAATTTTATTTCATGAAATGAGGCCCCCAAAAAAAGTGGATATTTGTTCACGACGCCTCTCTCTAGCGATTATTAATTCTTTATCTACGAAATATTCAAGCAGTTTAGGGGTACTTCAAGGTAGGACACTATGCCCCCTACTGTTCAAAATGTATACGAGTCTGTCAAGAAATTCGAATTCATAAATCTTTTTGCTGTACTCAAAATGGTTGAAAATATTTCTAGAACTAGTACTGATTTCTCAATATTAGACAATGCCTTCTATTCAACAAGTTACAGCTCAGTAAGCATGAAGAGTGAAAAATTATCATCGTGTTGGGAACCTGTTACAAAAGAGAACGAATAATTGTATAGTGTAGTGGAATTTTTAAGTTTGTACTAAAACGACAAAGTTCTTGGGATCAGTGTTCTGCTCACATTGTACATTTGTAATCAAATAACTATAACAAATTGCAGATCTGGAAGACTGGAATGCAACAAATATCTAAGAAATTTTCACCAACAAAGAAATACTATCTGTTGAGTAATGCCGCTTGTATGCAAGGAATGTTTTCTGTCTTGAAAAAAATGTATTAAAACATTTCTCATCCGTTGTTTTGGCCATAAAATTGAGCTTTTATCGATCGTAAACTTTCTAAAATCCTACTCATGCACTTTAATGCCAGTTTTCGTTCCGTTTCAGGAATAATGACTTTGTGTTCTCCAGGAATCCAAACAATACAGTAAACCTAATAAACGTTATGTTTTGCCGATAAATCGGTTATAATTCAGTGTCAAGCACTAAAAGTTATAAATGAAATTGATTATCCACATTTAAGTAACACAGACATTGCTGTAATTGATATTCATTTAATTACATACAGAGTTGGTAAAGTGACTAATGAGACGTATTGTGAAAAGATGCCTGAATTCTGGTGGATTTTGAATTTAAACACAACTGAACTGTTCAGAATCTATAAATTTCCTAGACAGGGACGATTAGATGAATAGATCAGAATCGTACTGCTACCATTATTTAAAATCCTACTCCAAAGGTGCCTGAAAATATTGCAAAATGTTCAGAAGTTTTCAGGTTGTTTCAAAAGTTCTGTTCGTTTTTATGAATCTACGATCAGCCCAAGAATCATCAGAAATATTACTGACAACAGTTAGCTGTTCTGTTGTCGTAGATAATCTACTTATCAACACATCGTTTTGGTTGCACAAAAGCAAAGACCCCGGAACGTGACAATTTCTGTCGATCATTCAAATCCAATACGCTTCAAACCATCAAAAATCGTATGGAAGCTGACGTCCAGATCTTCCGTCATCCCACGCACCGTTTGTGCTGGGTCAGTCTCCACCAGGGTCCTCAAATCCTCGTTTTGGATTAGTGTAGCCAGCCCAGTGTAGTTAGCCCGCTTCGGGGCTCATCTTCAAGGCTGAAATGCGTTCATTAACATTATAATAGCCATGTGCCAGATTAATTTTTCGGGCTGTACCGGCAGCGCTTTGGTTCAATTTGAATTCCTAGAGAAAAATTGACCACTTAACGACATCATAGAATAATAAGTTGAAAAGAATCAAAAAATTAAAATTTGGAAAAAATTAACAGTATCAATGTATAGAAAACAAAATTATGTATCGATCAGTACTATATATCATGACACAGTAAAATAAATATCTGTTGAGATTTGGAGCTACACAGGACATTAAAACGGACAAAACTTTTCAAACAATCTATTCTTTCTTCCAGTTCAGATACGAACTGGAAGAAAGCCCTCTCAAAACAACTACTTTCACATGAACATTGAATAAGAACAACAATAGCTAAGAACAATCCAGTAGGTCCACTTAATTTATAATATATGCCCAATAGTAATGAAGCAATAATGGGAATCAAGCAGTATGCTGCCTTTTGTGCTGAGAGTGAAAGTTTAATTCTATGGTACCATCAGAGTGAGTAAACAGTAATCAGAATACCAGATATTATTTAAAATCTATAAATGTAACCAAAATGACCATTTTTCCCGGCTAGAGACAAACCCTCAACGGTTTCAAGACAGCCAACACTTTATCTACAATACGATCTGGATAAATCTCTAACTGTTCTGATAGAGGCGGTTCATACAATTCATCAGTTCCTTTCACTGCCCAGTCAAATTGTTCTGGTAGTATCATCAGTCAAGCTGTGTCCCCTCAAGGGATTCAAGATAGCCAACCCTTTCTCTACAATATGATTTGGATAAATCTCTAACTATTCTAATAGAGTCGGTTCATCGAATTCATCAGTTCCTTTCACTGCCTAGTCAAATTGTTTTGGCAGTATCATCAGCCAAGCTGTGTCCCTCAAGGGATTCAACATAGCTAACACTTTCTCTACAAGACGATCTGGATAAATCTCTAACTGTTCTAATAGAGGCGGTTCATACAATTCATCAGTTCCTTTCACTGCCTGGTCAAATTGTTCTGGTAGTATCATCAGCCAAGCTGTATCCCCTCAAGGGATTTAAGATAGCCAATACTTTCTCTACAAGACGATCTGGATAAATGTCTAACTATTCGAATAGAGGTGGTTCATCGAATTCATCAGTTCCTTCCACTGCCTGGTCAAATTGTTCTGGTAGTATCATCAGCCAAGCTGTGTCCCCTCAAGGGATTCAAAATAACCAAAAATGTATATTCAACACGATCTGGATAAATCTCTAACTATTCGAATTCATCAGTTCCTTTCACTGCGTGGTCAAATTGTTCTGACAGTATCATCAGCCAAGCTGTGTCCCCTCAAAGGATTCAAGATAGTCAACACTTTCTCTACAATACGATTTGGATAGATGTCTAACTATTCTGATAGAGGTGGTTCATCGAATGCATCAGTTCCTTCCACTGCCTGGTCAAATTGTCCTGGTAGTATCATCAGCCAAGCTGTATCCCCTCAAGGGATTTAAGATAGCCAATACTTTCTCTACAATACGATCTGGATAAATGTCTAACTATTCGAATAGAGGTGGTTCATCGAATTCATCAGTTCCTTCCACTGCCTGGTCAAATTGTTCTGGTAGTATCATCAGCCAAGCTGTGTCCCCTCAAAGGATTCAAGATAGTCAACACTTTCTCTCCAATACGATCTGGATAAATGTTTAACTATTCTAATAGAGGTGGTTCATCGAATGCATCAGTTCCTTCCACTGCCTGGTCAAATTGTCCTGTTTCCCTACAAGGGCTTCAAGATATCCAACACTTTCTCTAAAATACAATCTGGATAAATCTTTAACTGTTCTAATAGAGGTGGTCTATCGAATTCATCAGTTCCTTTTACTGTCTGGTCGAATTGTTCTGGTGGCAACATTGGAGTTGGATAATTAGCAAAATTCCGCAGAAGCGTTCCAATGAATGATATCTGTTTCAATTCCAAAACAAATCTTTGAGGTTAAAACTGAATAGGAAAAAGTTATTTTCATATAATAATTCAATGTTCATATTCATACTTAGAATCTACTCAAAACTACTACTTAAACTACTTCTTGAAAACCAATGTGTACTCACATAAAAATACAATGGAACCAAAACCCTCGTTTTGTACTGACACTTTGTATTTCTGTTACAACACCCCGAGTCCTCAGCACAACGATGTAAGATGGTACACTGAGGGGTGTATGATTTCGTTGGGTCTGGATGTTCTCGTTGAATTGGAATAACCCGTGGAAGCGGTCTTAGGCATTTTGTCTGTTGTTTCACCCTGACGTAGTGTTCTAAGAAAGCGTTAACTTTAGATTCTGGAAAAAATGCACTAATTATTATCGTTACAAAAAGTAGTAATATTTACGAATAATTGTCATGCATTGTCTCTGTTATTTGACGTTTTATAGAAAGTAATAATAATAGTAGCGTTTATTGCCCAACACTCCCATTTACAGAGTAAACTATATATGATTCATATATACAGTTTTCATACTCTTTGATATAAGACAAAAAAAAGGGAAATATAAGTGAAAGAAAAAACATAAAATGAAAGATTGTGAACGTTTCTATAATCATTGACTATAGAGTCGCACGAGACTTATTTTTAATTTCACGTAAGCTGCAACAAAAAATATCGATATTAGAGAGTTTGCATTAAAACACATAACGTTAATTGGTGACTACAATATTAAGTTCGTTTGGGCCCAAAAGTATTGTTGTGCCTAGATGCTAGTCTTGGAACAAAGATTTCAATTTCTGATAGTAGTGCAGACAGTCTATTTTGCCTTTCAATAACATATATAAAAATAAAACAGATGCCTGATTTCTACGTTTCTCTAATGCTTCAAATTCGAATCCATAATCAGAGTAATGAAAATTTCTTGGGGGATAAGTTCCAATGATTCTGAAACTGAGGAATTTCAGGATTTTTCTTGTACTATATTAATTGCAGATGTATATTGGTTGTTTATGGGATTCCATATTATGGATTCATATTTAAGTTTTGGTCTTACCAAACTGAAATATAGAGAGGTTAGCGTTTATATATTATGGAAATTCTTACAGTTCCTCATGATAAAACCGTTAGTACGGTAAGCTGAATTTATAATTTGATTAGTGTGGTGGTAAGTCAGATGATGATCAAAATAGTGTCCTAAATCCTGGATATTATATATTTTCTCCAATATAATGTTATCAATGTGGTAAGGAAATTGTAATGTATTGAATTTTTGACTGAATGCCATAGCTTTTCATTTGGATATATTCAAATGGAGTCGATTCTTCAGACACCAATCTTGAATAAACAAAACAATTATAATGATATTTTTCGGTTTTGTTGACAGTGGTCTACTGATTTTTATGCCTGCCGTTTCATCTACTACTGCGGTAGATATCAAGGATGATGAGGTAACAAAAGAAGTGTTCTCATTGCCCTCAAACTAGATACAAAACCATCAATACTAACTCTTTGAAAAAATGTTCAGATCTGAATCTGTAGTTTTCATGACAGTAATCAGTTGTATTGATTCTGATCATTTCGTTTCGAACTATTAAAATTGCATTTCTTAGAAGAAAACGGTTTTGGCATTGAACTTCTCCGTTAATATATAAAGAATGGAACTTTTCATAAAAAAAGTAAATATCCATGAAAACTTTGCATAAATCACTCACATACGAGGATGGTCTTAAAAGTTTCCGACCTAACAAAGATACAAGACATTTTTTCACTTCTCTCAGAGATGCTCCCATCTCTGTAGCCCGTACAAATAATACTTGGCGTTTTTATCTGCAAAATAATTGTTCAAGAAGGTGATTGCCTCTTCATATGACAAAAATATCTGTCCTCCGAGCGCAGTTTTCTGATAAGGGAACAAAAAGAAGTCGCTTGGGACTAGATCTGGTGAGTAAGGTGGATGGTCAAGTAGTTCAAACCGTAATTCGTGAATTATTTCCATGCCAACCGCTGAGATGTGAAACGGTGCTGAAACGGGAATATCCTTTTCTGCAAATGTGGCCGTTTATCTGCAAGTTCTACCTTCAGCTTGTCAATTAATGATGCCTAGTATGCTCCTGTAATGGTTCTTTCTCTTTGAAGATGATCGATTGAAATAACTTCATGACTATCCAAAAAAACAGTCGCCATCACTTTACCAGCAACAGTTTTTGCTTTTTTTGAGCCGGTTACCCCTTTGCAGTCGACTGTTTGAACTATGTATGTTTGTTTCGGGCGTATGATGATGTGCCGAAACTCGGATTAATTGCGCCTAAACTGCGCCAAAAAAGCTCGACGGTCGGCTAGCAACATTTGGTGAACTTTGGAGATGTTTTCGTCGGAGGTTGCAGTTTTTTGACGTCCCAAACGTTCATTGTCTCCCAAGATCTTACGGCTACATTCAAATCCAGCTACCTGGAATTTCACTGTAGTAAATGATGGTGCAGAGCCACTCCAGTTGGAATATTTGAGAATATTTTCTTGGTGCGCATCTAAGACCTGAAAAGCAATTAAATCTTTTCAGTAAATTTGGTGAAAGTTGCGCCACTTTTTTCAGCTTGGAGCTTACTTTTGGAGCTTGATTTTGGAGTTTTCCTTCTCCTAGACGGGTTGCAGACCAATGCTAATGACGACCATCTCACCAAATTACACAAGTCATGGTATGCCTCTTGTGCCTGTTGCTCACATTGCGCGATGGACCCTCTTACTCTGGAAACTTACAGGGTGGTAGATAATAATATTTTTTTACAATGCAAATAAATATGGGTTCTTACAACCTACTACACCATTTATTGTCTTCTTTTTTTTAGAAGTTGGGAAGTAGGTATTCAAAGGTGAAAGCTTGATTTAATCTTTTTTCTAGAAATATATTTTTTTATTGAAGCCAGCCCTGGATATGGCATCTATTTCATGGTGGACCTATCAACTGCCTATCATAAACGAATGCGTATACAAAATTTCGTGTCCCTGCTATTTTCCGCTGAGCAGATTTCTCGTACGGAGCCGATCCTGGCAGCAGCATGAGGTCACGTTTATGATCAACATGTATTGTCATCGGTCCTGGACCAGCATGCAAAATTTCATTTAATCGGATACCGGAAAGTGGGTCAAATTAAACTTGCAAGATTTGTTAACATACATACATAAATAAAAACTTTTAATTAAAAAAGAGATAAATGAGTGTTAACTGATTATCGCATTTATAAGTATGGATGAAATAAATATCGTCGACAAAAACATTCCAGAATGATGATAACAGTATCAAAATCAGTCACAGAACGTTAGAATTACATTTTCAGGTGACGAGCAATGTATCCAGTTTATTGTGAAAGATCCAACATGAGCTTTAGCTTCTCAGAAGATGGCTAATCTTTATCCAAAACTGAAATTTATAACTTCATATGACAGGTATCACTGAATGGGATGGAGGCTTTGTTGACGAGGTGGACCTGTTACTGGTCAACAATCTTTCTCTTAGACGAAGGTTCCATACATGCAGTTGAGCAGCATTTAAATTAATCAAGTCCCAAGCACTTTGCTATTTGGGTCAGATCTTTCCTGCACTGATGAGAGCTAATACCTGGAAACCGATCTGTAGGTGATCCACTCGAATATTTTCAGCATGGTTCGGCTGCTGGTGGAATAACAAATATCTGCGAGACTAACCTTTGTGAGGAATCTTGCATTGATGACCCTCCGATTTAATTCAATATTCAGCGTGGTATTAGCCGGGGAAGTAGTTATTTTCCAGCAGCCATTTACCAGGACCTATGGTTTAGGTGGTTGGAAGAGATAAATATTTCGAGGTTTTATTTCGAAAATTTATTTTTCCAGTACGTATTTTTCTCTCCCCGATTCAGACCTCCGACACAAAATTTTAAAAACTGTTTGTGGACTTGTTGAGTACACTATTTTTTCGGCAACTGTGTAGAATAATAAATCAATGAGACACATTTCTTTTTTATATTTCTTTGTACTATAAAATTTCGAACATTGTAATTCTCGTTTGTATGGTATCGTATTTGATTTTTCAGGCAACAATTGTGCTGGAGGAAAAGCTGCTGCATAGGAAATTTTGTAAGGCATTTTTCGCATACTGCTCTCCATAGCTTCTTGCGATAATTGTGAATGAAAAGCATGAAAGTTTTCAAAATGTCAACTAAGTGTCAAATAACTGTCAGTAGTTATTTCTCTGATGAGGTAATAATCAACCGCATCTATCAAAACCATACCTACCATGATTTACATTGTTGCAGTGGCGATGTGATTTTTCTCGGCCTAGTCCAGGAAGTCCGTACTTCCCGAACTAGGACGGAAAAATATTAATTTCTTGAAGAAAAAGCATCCTGGAAGTGTGTACTTCGCGGACGGTTGCCGAAACAATATTAATTATCGTAAAATCCATTTCCAGGAGATCTCCATGCAGATCTTCGTTTTCGTTGCCCATCCTGTATTTATGAGGGAAAAACAATATGGTCTCATTTGAAATGAATACACCAGAAATTGTCGAAAATTAACTGAACGTGGTAATATTTTCACACATAAAATGGTATCTCCAAAAAAATCTCACGTCCAGATTACCATATAATTTTGGAGATATGAATATATTCATCAGTGAATAATTACGAAACGTGTGTAACATTTCCGAGTATATTGATGCCTAATTACGTGAAAGTATCTGAATGAAGTTGATTAAATAGGTGAAGGTAAATTATATCTCACAAAATTACTATTTACTACATCAGTTTTTAATTGACAATGAATTGATTGCATCTGTTTATTGACAGAATAATAGCTATACAAGGTTTTGACAAAAATGTTAATGGTTGATATGATCAACACGTAATAAATGATATACTGCATGTAGTTTCAAGAAAAATAACATCGAATACCGAGTGATATGACAAACAAAACGAAGTTTTTATTTTTATGATTGTCGTCTCAAACATTCGGTACATTTGAACTTATAGATTTCGGAGAAATTTATCTATTTCAAAATCCAATTAGCCACCATCATTCTGTTGGAGCTGAAAACGTTTTGAAAAAATGTCTTTCCCCAAAATCACAAATATAACCTACTGAAACTTATAAGATACATATCAGAGGCCAAATTTCATGTCGATCCTATTGTAGTTATCATTACCATTAATGTCAATCCCTCACACCAAAGTGAAAATAATCACGAACCAAACTTCCAGATTAGCATAAACATTTACGCAGATTTTTGCAGTTCCTCAACACTTCAGTTGTAAGCATGACATCCTCTAATAAAGAAGAGTCCTTTCTGGTATAAGTTTCATTAGAAGAAAAGGAAAATATTACATAAAATATTACATACTATTTTTCCAGTAAAATAAATGGTACATATTTCTTTGCGAGGCCGTTCTGTTTCTGATTATTTTGGAAATCACAGGTAACAAATATTGATATTGACAAAAATTTCAGATGATATCATGTATCCAAAGGTGGATGCATGATATCAATTCGGAAAGACGGCAATATGGTGAATTTCACACCTTAATGCTACAGCATCATCTATTTGAGGATGACTTGTGGAACTTCCAACGAGCTTTTGGATCTCTTCATATAAAAAAGGACAGGAATTATAGTGAAACGATAACCCCTGAAAAACGACTTTTCACTACCTCAATGTAGGAAGGAATACAAATAATATTTTGCTCAAATCAACAATTCAATTCACACACAAATATGTATATATGTATTTACCACATCTTTTCATTATATATAGAGCATAGAGGGCTATCACACAGTGTGTAAAAGCCAAATGGAATAAATTCATATTTCGGTTACGGTACATATTTCAACAAAATCCTAAAACACGTCAAATTTAAATTATAATTTGACATACTTCAACGGAAAATGCTACCCCTACCTTCAACCCCCGTCGAATGACAGGTACAAGTATAGGCTTGTGATATATCGTTTAAAAGGTCTCTACATTCTCTATTCAAAAATGTTATCGCTTTCAAGTTTTTAGAAACAACTAAGATAAAATAAATTAAGCTCATGTGGTTACCGAAATTGGATAAAATACACTCAAAACGTATTGCAATATACTCAAAACTTATTTCAAGTTGAGGTATTGATAATAAGAAAGTGAGCAAAAACCATAGCAATGTTCTTTATAGATGGTATCCTTTAAAAAATTGTAAATGATTTCCGTGGCAACATTAGTTTAAAACGCCTCATCAACTTGTTTTGTATGTTACAACACTAGTTGTCAGTATTTCAATTTAAGTTTAAAGTTCGTTAACTTCAAGTCTGACAAATGGTTATATCAACGAAAATGCATAAAATAACAGTTTTACAAATGATTGGTGTCGGAGATGAAACCCGAACACAACAGGAAGTAGCACGCCTATTTCATGAGAAATTTCATAAATTACCGCCCATATCTCAAAGAACAATGAGCAAAATAGAGAAGCAGTTTCGCGAGCTTGGTCATGTGGGGCAGATAAAGAAAGCAGTTGCCAATGCAATGAGTGTTGAACTCGAATTAGATGTGATGCTCGAGTTTGAGGAAAACCCACATACATCGAGTAGACATGCATCCACTACATTCTAACCATACATCGATAGAAAACATATTGAAAGAAAATAAAATGCATCCTATGTAATGATATCTACTCAGGAGCTTATGGAAGACGATTTTGATAGAAGAAATTATTTTTGTGAGCAAATGATTGACATTTTGGATAACAATATCATCCAATTAGAAGAAGTTATTTTTTCTGGTGAGTGTACTTTGTCTCTTAACGGCCATGCTAATCTGCAAAATTGTCGCTACTGATCAACGGAAAATCCTTGCTGGATGAGAGAAGAATACACGCAATACCCTCTAAAGGTTAATGTTTGGGCAGTGATTGTAGAAAACCATATTATTGGTCCCTTCTTCATTGAGGTCAACTTGAATGGCGATAATTATTTGGCACTACTTCAAAATGATGTCATTCCAAGTTTAACAAAGTTATATCCTGATCCAGGAAACCCTCAAGTTCCAGTGAATACGATATGGTTTCAGCAGGATAGAGCACCACCACATTACCAAGTTAATGTCCGGCAATACCTCGATACAACATTTCCCATTCGGTGGATAGGGGCGAGGATCGATTGAATGGCCAGCGCGATCACCTGATCTGTCATCATCAGATTTCTTTTTATGGGGATTTGTGAAGAGCAATGTGTACAAAACTAAACCTTCAAATTTGAATGACTAAAAAGAACGAATAACAAGGTCGGTCACACCTGATATGTTAAAACACATTTTAGAATATTCCGGGGTATTTTGAAGTATTGTGAAATGCTTTCGAATACTCTCGAATTTTTTGTGCTATTCAAAACCGTTCTGGAGAACTAAATTTCCAGGTCTTATATCATCAAAAGCACCCTTGTCTGATATCAAGGTGGCTAAAATATTACGATAACCAATTTACAATTTTTATGGGGTAGTACTATTGATAGATTACAGCGAGATTTCATTAGAAAATTACTATTGGAACCTGAAGTAGGAACAGATTGTGCAAACATTATTGAACATCAGTTGGTCATAGCTATATGGTCTTATTTCCTTTCAATGATAAGAGACACTCAAAAGGTGTAAGTAAATACATTTCAACTCACTGAAGTGTTTGAACAGTATAAAGTATATAGACACACGAGTTGCCATGTAGGCTGACGAACACAATCGATAATAATGACTTTTACTTGACACATTTATTTTCAAATGTCTTTAATGAAACTGATGAGTGATTTGGGTCATAAAAGTGTTGTACATAATGCACCGTGAATCGACTATAAATGCACTCAAAAATTTGAGTATGAATTAATTTACTTACATAGAATATAAACATATTCAAACAATAGAATGAATATACAGAGTAATCCATGGAAAATATACCGGAACTGGGAAGAACCTCTCGCAAAAGTTTGAAAACATATCGAGTTTATTTGTGAGGGAGAAACGCTTCAACCTAGGTAGTGTCACGGAGGTCAAATATCTTGGCATTGTCCTTGATAAAAAACACACCTGGAACGCTCACTTGGAAAAAGTTTTACACAAAGCCAGACTGTTACTATGGACATGTCGAAGGATTTGTGGTTAAACTTGGGGTTTAAGTCCCAAACAAATTCATTGGATTTATGTGATTATTATCAGACCAATGATCACTTATGGTGAAATTACATGGTGACCGAAGGCTTTACAGAAAACGGCTCAGGCGAAGCTCTCTGGCTTACAGAAACAGGCTTGTTTGGTCATCAGTACCACACCATCAGCGGCCATGGAGATCCTTCTAGATCTACCTCTTATGGACATGTCGAAGGATTAGTGGTTAAACTTGGGGTTTAAGTCCCAAACAAATTCATTGGATTTATGTGATTATTGTCAGACCAATGATCACTTATGGTGCAATTACATGGTGACCGAAGGCTTTACAGAAAACGGCCCAGGCGAAGTTTTCTGGCTTACAGAAACAGGCTTGTTTGGCCATCAGTAGCACACCATCAGCGGCCATGGAGATCCTTCTGGATCTACCTCTTCTCCACATTTTTCTTGAGAGAGAGAGGCTAGATGGACTGCCTATAGATTCGTGCACATTGCCAATTGCATAACTCAATTTAATGCAGAGTGCAACACACTGTTACTTGACACTGGAAGTCACAGCATTCTGGAAATGACCTCTGACTTCATGCCTCCAACTATCAACTACGAACTGCCTTATAAAGTACTGTTCTCGAGTAGACAGGACTGGAGTCTCCGGGAGAAGAAAATATTAGGAGCAAATAGTTGTTGGTTAACAGATGGATCAAAAACACCTTCCGGTTCTGGTGCAAGTGTTTTCAGTCGCAGAGCCCAGGAAAGAGATATCAACCTGCCTAGGAACCTATGCGACTGTATTTCAAGCGGAAATTTGCGCTATTGAATTGTGTGCGGAGAGATTGGAGGAATCCAATCTCTTACGGAAGTCAATAAAAATATTCTCGGACAGTCAAGCGGCGTTGGAAGCTCTTGGATCCTACCGAGCAACGTCTCAAGCCATGTTTGGCAAATTGCCAAAAACGACTCTCCTCTATAGGAAGACTTGACAAATTGTATCTGGTCTGGATTCCTGGCCATACTGTCCTGGAAGGCAATGAGGCTGTTGACTCCCTTGCAAAAGAGTGTGCTACAAGCAGCTTCATTGGACCAGAACCTGCCTTTGGCATCGCTTTAGGCTTTGCCAAATAAAGATTCAACACCTGGATGGCAAGAAGATTTATGGACTTTTGGCAGAATCTTCCAGGATTGCCTCACTCGTTCGAAGCTTTATACCAAACAGTTGTTGGATTACAGTAGGGATGAACTACGATGTCATCCACAAAAATTAATAGTGTATTTTTCGAACACAACCGGTTAATTTGGAGTATTGTTGATGTATCTTTAGTTGTGAATACTATTTGAATAATTTTTTTCTGATTGATTTGGCCGTTACTTGATGATCCACAGTAATTTCAAAAACACGCGATTCGATCCCCACAAACTTTATTTGAAAAATATATCACATGTTTCGCTAGCACAGTAGCGATTTAGAAAACATGTGATATATTTTTCAAATAAAGTTTGTATAGAACAACAAATCGTGAGGTGTAGTTTTTGAAAAAAAAATTTGTCGTTACCATATTGAAGTGTGTTTTCATGTTTATTGTCATCGAAATTCATTCAGAACAAATACTCAGATCCAGTTTTGATACTAGAAATCGAAACGAAATGATCTGCTTGTACCATTACCTAAATATAATATTCTATTTACATCTCTCACCATATTCTGACAAAGAATTTTCAATGAACTCCTTTTGAACATAAAATATGCTCAAAATAAATGGCTTCAAGAAATTATTGAAGGAATTTTTATTGTCCCATGGCTTTCATCCAGTGGATGAAAGCCATGAAAGCGAATGTTCAAATCCTTTCAATTATTATCTCATATTATCCATTTCGTTATATAATTTAGGTTGTTTTTGGAAAAGGATGTTATTGTACAAAAATATTACTATTATCATCATTCATATTATCGATATTATTACTATTACTCCATTTGGTGAGTGATCTTTTGTGTTGGGTGGCAAAAATGAGACTGCCAAACGCTGAAAACCTAGTTCGATCCGCGGTGTGGCTTACGACGTAGATCTTCTGTTACAAATTTCAGAAATACGCCCTTCCATGGTGACAAAGGAACTAAGTACACCCACTAGTCAGGAGAACTTTTTCCAATTTTCTCAAGTAACCTGTAGCCTTCCAGGCTGGAATACGCAAATTTTGATAAATCCTCAACGACAGCTACAATGGCATACCGAAAAGTTTTCAGTTGAATCATCAAAATTGAGTTTGTTCAAACTGCAAGATTCCTACTTCAATAACCGATGACACTTTTCCATATAACGCCATCTGTACGATTGCTAGATTCATCCATTAGGAGCGTAAACATCAGCTGTCTCCTGCTGCACAATAGTTTTTGGAAAAAAGCAGATCCATACGGCATTCTGCTATGGATACTAGTTTCTAAGATGAGCTGGAGCCCAGTATTTCCAAAGATGCGTTACTAACATTGAGTGGGATCAGATTCATACATATTCTCGGTACGAATACAAACATTTATGAGAACTTTCACCTCTTCGAGTGATATCTCACTCAGATGAGAATCACGCTTCTCATTTTCTGCAAAGCAGAACTCCTACCGAAGAACCATTGCAAAATCTTCAATCTTCTGAGCTGACCTGTCATCCCCTCGTTAAATAGGGTTTTGTATGCTGTAAAGATTTGGATGAAAAAACTGACCGATTTTTCCACTTTGTCATTCTCAAATAGAGAGGAAACGGTATTTCACCCTGATAAATGGAAATAATACAGAGGAAAATTACAAATGTCTTTATCGCTGTTCACGTACCTAAAAGACAAAACAAGCTTTTCCAGTAGTTTCAATTTGAAACATCTTGTTTGTCATATCAAACTTCACACAACATATGTCCAGAGAAAAAACAGACTCGCCAACTCAAGTGTACAAAGAAAGTCGCATGCAGTCGAACTAAATTACCATACAGATATCTGAATACGAGGAGCTGAAAGTCAAGAGACGAAATAATTATATGGCCGCGAGCCTTCTTCACGTCGATTGCGATTTTTAAGTCACTCTGTACAATTATCCTGAATTAAGTTCTTGTAAAGTTGGACCCCACATGCACAACAATTTTCCTGAGCCAGCAGAAACTGCTTAATCTTGCTGATAGTATCGCGAGACTGCGGTTTGTTCTTGTATCTAGACTCTTTAATGCTTTGGATAAATCGACCGTGTAGGCTTTAATTCAGTGTTTGATCGCATTCATCGTGAATTATTTCGTATCCGACAATCGTTAATGAAGTTGTTATCGAATACGGGATAATGAAAATGAATCGACAAATTATCAAGGAGATTTTCTCTTCACGTAGGTACAGAATGTTGAAATAAATAGGTAGGTTATTATGAAAAAATTGTGCAATGGGACATATATTTGGTGGAATAAGAAAGTTTATTTTTTGTTATGAAATATGAAATAAATTGATGGATGTAGCGTTACTACGTGGTAGGAAATCATAACTTCTTCTTTCTATGGTTTTTACCATTTTATAGTTTGATGTATAAGTTTGAAAATGTCCTGAAATAACGAAACTGCAGTAACGTAGTAGTATAAAACAGAAAGTTTCAAATCCGAAGTTTCTTTGAAAAAGAAAACAAATTTGTTGGAATTTCTTTGAGAACGTTTATATTGGTTTGAGCAGTTCAAATTGATATATAGATAGACATCACTTAATTTTCAACAGGTGTACACCCAATTACAGAAAATGTTAAAGAAAATTGCTGAAGAAATAATATAGTTAGATTCAATTGACGAACTGCAAACGAATTAGTCTTCACAATGTTGATATAAAACAATTGGAAATTATAAGAAAAATCTATAAGTGAAAGGTTCTATGTAACATACAATCTTTGATAATGTTCAAGGTACACATATTACATACTAAATCAAAATTATAACACATTATATCTACTGGTGCTCAGAGATTCACATTTGTTCTACTACTCTGTTTTCTCGTATCTGGAGCGGTACATAGATATTGAGTTTTTGTAGGAACGGAGCACATTATAGAGAAATGTGATTATGACGAAGAGTCTATGTGTATTCAATGATATAATATCAAATTGGTTCGAAAGGATACAATAATCAACTCCCCTTTGGGGGTTACCACACACAAGAATTTCCAGAACTTTCTTTGAACAGCTTCAATTTGCTGTGTGTGAGAATTATAAATGGGATATCGTCCCGTATTCAAGTTTGAGCCTCACATAAGAATAGGATAGCGTGACTATTTCTTTAATATCTCTGAATTATCTAGTGTTCCTCATTATGAAGCCCAACATTCGACTAGTGGATGAAACAGTTTGGTCTATATGTGACACAATAGTGAATTTTTGATCAAAATCAATGCCAAGGTCATTCATTTCTTCAACTCGACTTATGAAATTGTTATCAATATCATAAGTAAATTGTATTAGTCTTTCCT
Organism: Leptinotarsa decemlineata; assembly: GCF_000500325.1. Taxonomy (NCBI): domain Eukaryota; kingdom Metazoa; phylum Arthropoda; class Insecta; order Coleoptera; family Chrysomelidae; genus Leptinotarsa; species Leptinotarsa decemlineata. Next base: position 502,115 of record NW_019289416.1, on the reverse strand, counting down.
TTCTAGGAAAAGACATTGTTAGATTCAAACGATTATTAGAACACCAATCAAATATCACATGCAATTCATGCTGTAAGTCCAAGTACTTTCCATAATCACTTCAAATATTTTAAGGTCACCGGTTATAGCAATTTTGAATTATTCATCATTCCACTTCTCTCTGTATCTGTAAAGTAGTGAGGGTGAGTGTAAGCCCACGCACTTAGGCCACATGTGACCCATTGTACATCCTCCCGAGGAGTTGTCCTCCTAGGTCATCGTCCATCCTGTCCTTTCCAGGAAGGTGGACAGGTCGCTCGGAGACATCTCCTTTATATCGGCAGGTGTAGGCCAAGCCTCGCCGAACACACACTCTCTTATTGACGATAACTCCGGGCACTCGCACAGGACATGCCTGACAGTATCATCTTCCTGTTCACACATCTTGCATAGAGGTGTGTCCACTAGCCCCATATTATGGAGGTGTTTCCTTAGTTGACAGTGGCCAATCAGAAATCCTACTGTAAGGCGTAGATTTTTCCTGGTCATCGCCAGATATTTCTTCGGCGCCAGCTTCCCAGGGTCACCCAAGGTGATCCAGGCAAGATTACATCCTTTGATTTCATCCCATCTCTTTAAAGATTGAGCATGGGTGTAACATTTGACTAGTTCCGTAATTGTCGAAGTCATCAGGCCGTAGGTGCCACGGGGTCCTAAAATTCTTAGTCCAGCCGCTTCCTTGGCTAAAGAGTCGGCAATGCGATTACCTTTACTCCTGTCGTGCCCTTTAACCCACCTCAGGATAATGGTATTATATACCGAGGCTTTGGCTAAATCTTGGTGGCACTCTAGTGCTAGCCCTGAAGTAACACGCTGTCTGTTCAAGGCTAATAGTGCTTGTCTGCTATCAGTGCAGATTGTTATGTTTTTGCCAGAAATTCTTTTCTTGGTTATTTCTTTCGTGGCGATTGAGATACTAGCCAGTTCTGTTTGGACCACGCTGGTATTTCTTCCCATTCCCCACTTAATCCTTAGGCTTAGTGACCTGGAGTACACTCCACATCCTGAGCCTTCTTTGGTTTTTGAGCCGTCTGTATAAATCCGTATTGCATTTGTAGCATCTGACTCTGTGTTCTGCCTAATTTGTATTTTGTAGGGTAATTTTTGTGGGGCACTCCTGAACTGGAAGTATATAAAGCTAATTTAAAGCCTTCATACTCTACATAGTGTTTTCTATCAACTAGGTAATTCCATATCAGTTGTCCCAAACTTACTGGAAAACCAAATTCTGATAGATGAAGAAATCGATTTGGTCAAAAGCTTTTTGCATGTCTGTATAAATGACGTCGACCTGCAATTTCCTATCCAAAGCTTCAGAGACACATTCTGAAAAACATGAAAAATTGGTTATACACAACTTCTTTTCTACAAACCCATGCTTATAATCTGATACGATGTTTCGGGTTGGACTGTAATTATTGGAGTATTATTTCCCTTCTCCCTACTAATATTATAGATGTAAATGTAAGTTTGTTTGTTACAATTTCATGCAAAAACTACTCAACCAATCATCATGAAATTGTGTACACATGTTCTTGGAGGTATTAGAAGTAACATAGGATACTTTTTATTAAGAAAAAATATTTTTTAGGTTAGGTTAGGTTTAGTTAGGTTAAGTTAGGTTTGGTTAGGTTAGGTAATAATTTTCAAAAATTGATAATCCCAGCCAAGCATTGAAATGAAGTTCTCATATTGATTCATTTCTATTGTACTGACACTTATTTAATGGCATAAATGCGAGCGAAGCCGCGGGTAAAAGCTAGTTATTTCATTTAATTTGGAATAATTGCTTGACATTGAAATGGCTCTATAGGTTTTCATACAGGTTGAATATACAGTGAATCAGAGAATCAAATAAGATAGTACAGAAAAATATAGTAGAATGTGCTTTGGATACCACTGGATGCCGCCCTATACAAGGTGTTGATTCGAAATTCCACCTTATTATATTCCTTTCATGATATGGTGATAAAAATAGGAAAAACACTGCAATTTTGTTTTCATGGGAAATTTTCGCGATTCAACCCCTTAAGAGAAGTAGATGTTACCCTTAGAAGAGGAGAGAGACGCTAGATGGACTGCATATTGACTTGTGCACATTGCCAGTGGTACAAATCAATTTAATGCGGAGTGTAACATACTGTTGGTTAACACTGGAAGTCACAGCATTCTGGAAATTTTCTGACTTTATGGATCCAACTGTCAACTACAAACTGCCTTTTATAGTACTGTTCCCGAGTAAAGAAAACTGGATCCTCCGGGAGGAGGAGATATTAAGAGCAGATAGTTGTTGGTTCACATATGGATCAAAAATATCTTCCGGTTCTGGTGAAGGTGTTTTCAGTCGCAGACCCAGGACAGAAATATCAACCTGCCTGGGAACCTATGTGACTGTATTTCAAGTGGAAATTCACACTATTGAATTGTGTGTGGAGAGACTGGAAAAACCCAACTTCATAGACAAATCAATTAAAATATTCCCGGACTGTCAAGCGGCGTTGAAAGCTCTTGGCTCCTACCGAGCAACGTCTAAAATGATAGCGAATTGCCAAAAACGACTCTTTTCGATAGGAAGACTTAACAGATTGTGTCTGGTCTTGATTCCTGGCCATACTGGCCCGGAAGACAATGAGGCTGCTGACTCCCTTACAAAGGAGGGTGCTGCAAGCAGCTTCATCAGATCAGAACCTGTCATTGGCATCGCTTTAGGCTTTGCCAAGCAAAGATTGAACACCTGTATGGCAAGAAGATTCATTCATTCAGAATCTCCCAGGACTGGCTTCCTCCAACGTGTTCATTCACCCTTCGAAGCTTGATACCAAACAGTTGTTGACTATAGTAGAGATAAACTGCGATGTCTAAAAGGCCTTCTTACAGATCATTGTCATTTGAATCATCATATGTAGAGACTGGGTCTGTCGAAAGGCAGTTTGTGTCGCCTCTGTTTGGAAAATTATGAAACAGCAGAGCACATACTTTGTGCCTGCCCCGCTGGGTTTATTTGGTCGAGTGTGAATAGGTGTGAGCAACAATAAACCCTTGCGGGTTGCAGTGCACTTTAGACCTAACTTAACCTAACCCAACCTACCCTTAGAATCTCAAGAGGATCAAGTGACATATTTGTTGAATGGCTTCTGAATACTTTTCAAATGTATCCGGATTATTTGACCAGAATTTTCTGTAAATCGCGTTTGTGAAGTAAATAATCAATAAGAATAGCGTCACACATTGTAGAATCAACGAATTTCAGTTTCATTGCTTTTGCGCATTGAACATTTTTGCCAAAGAGCATGCCACTTTTCTATGGAAGGTAATATAATCACCATTCACCTCCTGCGCTAATAGGCATTCTAATTTGAGCTGGTTTCTTATGCACTTTTTTTAGGGCACGACATTATCTGGCAAAGTGCCCTCTTTTACGAAGCACATCTCGATAATGTCTTCTGTAGTGATTGTGAAACGTCGATCTTTTCAGAACTCCGACCAGAGTGGCAAAACATGAAAATTTGTTTTGATTTTTTTCTCATCATCGCTTCATGCTTACTCATTAAGAATTACTTTCACGGAAAATGTTTCCGAAACACTGAAATCTACATTATTTCGCTGATAAAATCAGAAAGTATTCTGTTTGGGGTACTTAAATCAATTAAATTTCTTTTCAAATAATGAACTGGTTAGTAGTGTGACGCTTTTGTGTTCTGCAATGCGTTTCTTGAAATACCCTCTTCCCTGTCCTATATAGGTTGAATCAGAATTTTGCTATTGAATTATGCATCAGATTGAAATTCTAATGAGCAGCCAGTTTTGAACTTGTGAAATATTTTCAAGTCTCATTTCACTTGTGAAATATATTTTGGTATGTGTTTTCGATATTAAAAGCTGGTGTTACTGACAAATCACGTACAAACGGATCTTTCTTTCGTCAATTGTTGTTGTATTTTTGATTGTTTTTTTCACTTGAGAGAATTTTGTCAAGTGCAACTGAATTGGATATTTGTTACCATTCAGCTACGAGTTGAATTGAAATAGTTTCAATTTATTTCTGGCCCTCTGTCTACAAGTGCATTCATGAGGCAGCATATGAAATTACTATTGAAAAATGTATATACGGAAATATTTATCTGAAATTAGACATACAGTGAAAAGCGGTATATTTTTAATTAGCAGATAAGCAGCATATGCGGCGAAAAGAATAAAAGCCGATACAACATAGGAATATTATTATTCAAAACTGATTAGGTACTATTTTTCCGTCCTAATAAACCAGCAGCCGATGTGTGTCACCGAAATGATAATTACGAATATTCTTAACAACCTTTTCAAACTGCTTTTATGAATGAGCCAACAAGCATTTGCAATATAGTGATTACGTTGCGTAAAATGAACGAGAGGATTGAGTTGAAAGTCTTACGACGTCATTATATAAACATTACATCTATCACACTCCTATTAGGTTTGGTATTTATTTTTGAGTAACGCGTTCTTCTTTATTACCGTACTAACAAATTAGAAACGAGTATGGTACTACCGGACATTTATGTGTTTATTTATTATTGCGGTTTCAAGTGGTTCCCAACTGGCATTCAAGTTCCCAAGATTTTTTCAAAGAAATGAGTGATAAGTAATAATTTTCATTGTGGAAACATTTTATTTCTTTTCATAAATTACAACTCACGATTTGATCTCCACAAACTTTAATTGAAAAATACATCACATGTTTCGCTAACACAGTAGCTTTTTCAACAGTTATTTAAATAATGTTTATGTACCACACAGGGACTACCTCCATCAAATTTTCTAAACCTCTACTATTCTCAAATACCTGAAAGATGATTTGAATATGTTGAACTTGTTTCTTTCATTTACATAGCTCATATGATGTTCCTGGATTCGATTCCTAATTTTTTTGCCAGTTTGATCAATATAGTTATACCATAGGACACATTCCACACTTTAATTTATGAACTCCTGATTTCTCGAATTTGGATGTTTTGTCTTTATTATTTTCAACTAGGTAGGTAGGTCTAAAGTGAGTGGGTCTATTCGACCCTCCACCGCAACCCATAAGGGTTTATTGTGGCTCACACCTATTCACTTGGCCAAATAAACCCAGCTTCTTAAAGAAGCTGATTAGTTTGTATGGTGAGTGGTCTTTCAGGTCAAATGGTGAGAGTACGGATCTGCCGAACTCAAAGAACCTGATTCGGTCCCCAGCGGGGCAGGCACAAAGTATATGCTCTGCAGTTTCATCATTTTCCAGACAGAGGCGACACACACTGTCTACCGACAGTCCAAGTCTCTGCATGTGATGATTCAAATAACAGTGACCTGTAAGAAGCCTGTAAGACATCGTAGTTCATCCCTACTTAGTACAACAGCTGTTTGGAATCAAGCTTCGAAGGGTGAATAAACGCCTTGGAGTGAGCCAATCCAGGAAGATTCTGCCAGAAGTCCATAACTCTTCTTGTCATCCAGGTGTTCAGTGTTTGTTTCGCGAAGCCCAAAGCGATGCCAATGACAGGTTCTGGTCCAATGAAGCCGCTTGCAGCACCCTCCTTTGCAAGAGAGTCAGCAGCAGTATGGCCAGGAATCCAGACCAGAGATAATCTGTTTAGTCTTCCTATCGAGGAGAGTCTTTTTTGCCAGTTTGCTAACAAGTAAGACGTTGCTTGGTAAGAGCCAAGAGCTTCCAACGCCGCTTGACTGTCTGAGAATATTTTTATCGACTTGTAAGTGAGGTTGGATTTATCCAATGTCTCCGCACAATTCAATAGCGTAAATTTCCGCTTGAAATATAGTCGCATAAGTTTTTAAGCACGTAGATAACTCTGTCCTGGGTCTGCGACTGAAAACACCTGCACCAGAACCGGAAGGTGTTTTTGATCCATCTGTGAACCAACAACTATCTGCTCTTAATATTTCCTTCTCAAACAGGATCCAGTCCTCTCTACTCGGGAATAGTACTTTATAAGGCTGTTCGTAGTTGACAGTTGGAGGCATAAAGTCAAAGGTCATTTCCAGAATGATGTGACTTCCAATGTCAACCAACAGTCTGTTGCACTCTGCATTGAATTGATTTGTACAATTGGCAATGTGCACAAGTCTGTATGCTGTCTATCTAGCCTCTCTTTCCAGAAAAATGTGGAGAGGAGGTAGATCTAGAAGGATCTCCATGGCCACTGACGGTGTGATACTGATGGCACCACTGATAGCCAGACAAGCCTGTCTCTGTAAGCCAGAGAGCTTCGCTTGGGCCGTTTTCTGTAAAGCCTTCGGCCACCAAGCCATTGCACCATAAGTGATCATTGGTCTGACAATCATCACATAAATCCAATGGATTTGTTTGGGACCTAAACCCCAAGTTTCACCACAATTCCTTCGATATGTCCATAGAGACAGTCTGGCTTTGTGTAAAACTTTTCCAAGTGAGGGTTCCAGGTGAGTTTTTTATCAAAGACAATGCCAAGATATTTCACCTCCGTTCCAAATGGAATGACCACAACATTGAGGGAAAGTGGCGTTAGATCGTCCAATTTCCTTCTTTTGGTGAAGGGGATTGACATAGTTCTGCTGGGGTTGACAGACATCTGCTCCCTCAGGCACCAACTGTGAACAATGTCCAACGCGCTTTGGAGGATATTACAAGCTACCTTGCCAGGATGACGAGGTCATCTACATAAGCTTGCAGATCAACTTTTTTTCTGTTGAGGGCATCAAACAGAGTATCCACCAGGAGCGACCACAGAAGGGGAGATAGTACCCCACCTTGAGGGCAGCCATTGGTGACCCTGAACCTGATTGCCTCGCCTTGAAGAGTCGTAGTTGCAGTTCTGTTTACCAGCATGGCATAGATCCAGCCAGTTATGGTCGATTCTATACCCTTTCTAGCCAGAGACAATCCTATAGATTTAGGTAGTGCATTGTCGAATGCTCAATATCAAGAAATACAGCAACCGCAATATCCTTGTTGTCAAGGGATTGGGATATTTTCTCAACAAGGTTGTTTAATGCTGAAACTAACTGTAGAGATCAAATAGTAAGTTCTAGTTTATAAAATTACTACGGATCTTCATCAAGTAACGGACGAATTAATCCAAAAAAAAGTTGTTATATTCTTCAACAATGATGAGATAATATGCACAAAAGTTATAGGAATATAATATCCACATACCCGACTTGTTGAAAGAGTAATACTAATATTTTATTCTTGAACGGCACTCTATCAGACATCTATATGTCGAGCTATGCCATCATATTCCAGATGAAAGTCTGTATCCGGTCAAATTAGACTAAAAAATAGAAGTGGTGGTACAAATATTCCCACCCAGCTCAAAATTGGTAGAATTTTTCAAAACGCTATCATGAATGAAAACTTAAAAATCCTCATCGATCCGGTATCTGGAGAAAAATTTACTCGGGGTTAAAGGTCACAAAAACGGGGTTTCGCGATTATCAGCAAATCGGTCAGTTTTATCATATCAGTTCCGACCGAAAATGTAGATCACATAATTACAAAAAATGTCTGAATACTTTGTTTACTATGTGCCACCGTTTCTGAGATTTAACGATTCAAAAAGTTGTAAGAGTTGTAATCTTCATAATATATGCACACGTTTCAACGCCACCTCCGAAGTAGTGTATTTAGAGCGTTTTTTAAAAAGATTTCCTATTCCACGGATCTATTGTGAGTCTGTTCATTGGGAACTGTTGAATAATAAAATATATTGACAAGGGTTGAAAATGATAAAAGCAGTGTAAATTAGGAAAAAATAATAGCGAAATTCATTCATCTGATTCATAATTTTCTAATACTTCTGCTTCCTATTCTTCTTGTTCTTCTTTTTCTCCTTGTTTTTTTCATCCTGGGTGCAAGTGAATTGTCTCAATAGTGATACATCGCATGTCTCCTCGTTGGTATCAAACGAACTGTTGGTGATTCAACATTGGACCACGACCGGCCTTGACAATTTATGCATGATAGAGAACAAAACAGTCCAACTTTTTTGCAACCACATTTAGCGCTACATCCATCTTTACAGTTGCAAAAAATTATGTTTAGCATTTTTCCGGTGTTGTGGGATTGAAGTCTGAACTAGTTCTAATGTATTGTCGACCAACTTCCAACCCCAGTCTGATTACCAAGCCACACTTGAACTTGATAATATGTTGATGAGCTGCTGCTGAGGTTGGAGAAAGACAAACCAAGTGCACTTGTTTTTTATTTCGAGTATTTTTAACGAAACATGCATATCGGAACGTATCTAAGCATGTAGTTTTTCAGGAGCTCCATACATATAGAGAAGAAAGCAAATTCCATTAGTGATAACTTCTTGTAGAGTTCAATTACATTTTTTTAAAACTACAGCACTGAATCTTGTATGTCAAACATTTTAAAAACTGTTGTTTTACTCCGATAGTTATTAACAACGTTATCTCTTGTGAGTGGTGCACAAGATGTTAACGATAATAAGAGCATTCTGCTCTATAATCTATAATCTTCACCTCCTTTTCCTGCAGTCCTCCTGCAAATTTCAAGTAGGTAGGCCTCTGTAGGGCCATCTATATCAAAAAGATGATTAACATTTTTCGGCTGTACCTCTGCTTAATCCATAGTTTTTTCTAGTGTGACGGATAATGGAAAATGATGAAAAAAGAGCTGGAAAAATGACTTGCTGTATTCGTTACAACAGTCAATAACCGTTAATGATTACATGGTTTCATGTAACTGGTATCTGTAGAGTAGGGAGGGTGAGTGTATACTCACAGCACTTGGGCCACATGTGACCCATTGTACATCCTTCCGAGGAGTTGTCCTTCTAGGTCATCGTCCATCCTGTCCTTTCCAGGAAGGTGAACAGGTCACTAGGAGACATCTTCTTCATATTGGCAGGTGTAGGCCAAGACTCGCCGTCACACACTTTCTTTGGCAACCTTGAGGTGTCTCACAGTGGTCTACGCGAAGGTTTTGGAAGGTGCAGCGATATTACTGTTGTTGCGCGGCTTCTTCAACCTTTTTGGGGTTCCCTCCATGGAGGTGCACAAGTGAGGGAGCTTTTCTGCAGAGGTAGCCGGTTCCTTGCCTTTCTTCAAGGCGAAGCTCTTGGCGCCCGCCGCAGGAAGTGATCTTGCTGTTGTAGGTGATCTGCTATGTCCAGCCTCATTCCAAGCGGTAGATTGGGGTGGACATTTCTGTTCATCATCAGCCACCGCCTTAGATTGAGGTGTGCAATTCTGTTCAGCCTCGGGATTGGTTTTTGTTGTTTTTGTTTTTGTGTTGTTTCATTCATGTGTAGCAAGGGAAGAGTTGGTCACCTCTGGCTGAGCCTCACATTGCTGATTACAATGAGGTTTCGCCCAGTTCCCAAGGGGATCGTTCGTGACCGCATATCACTCTGCGGCCATTCAGCTGTGGCACGATTCCTTACACCTTAACTTGGGTAAGCTGATCCACAGTGGGGGGTTTTAGTTCCCCTCGCCCTACTCATTTCTGCCACTGACCAGGAGGCCGGCAACTCCGTCCGTAAGACCACATAGGCTTTATGGACCGGGCCTCCAGTCTCTTGGCCGTTCCCCTATCCGCCACCTGCCCCACCCACCCACGGACCTGGTTTCATGTAATTAGACTTCTCCTTAGTTTGTGATTACTACATTTAGATTATCCTTTTTGTATTCCCATCATCTGAAACTGAATGGTACTACCTATTATATTCGGCATAATGAAGAAACTGTTTGAATGATATCACAAGCCTCAACTTTCCTTTCTTCTCCTGAGCTACCGCTAACAGTTAGTTTATACTGTTGGCCTGATTTTCAGATTTTTCATAAGATTATAATGTGGGACATTGTTCAAAAAATCAGAGCACGAGGGTTGAGAAACGATTATTTTAGCTTCAGGTTCAGATAGTCTTTATTTCATCTCTTTTGTCTATTTCAACAGGTGTCCAAATACCAACAATATTTTTCTTTGTTTATGTGCGGGGCTTCCATCATAGAATTCTCGAAATCGACGCTTTTCTTAATATGTAACAACTGCGAACATATTGTGGAGCGAGCTATAGATATAAAGCTGTCACTTTGTAGCAATAATAAACACCAACAATGTTTCTTTCTTGAAATAAACCATGACGCGGAAAGACTTTTATATGTTTAGAAATGGAAAAATATAACTTTTTGTTAGCTTCAGATATGAAAAGGTGAATCAGCTTTATAGATGATTTGCAATTTCTTTGTCAGAAAGAATGAAATTGTAACGAATAGTTGTAACGATTATTTTCCGCAGCTGGCCTTGGCAATGAATCAAATGTTTCATCATATGGAAATAAAATGAGCATAATTTACAGATAACTGAATCCGATGAATAATTTCCATAATATTGGGTATTATTTTAACTGGTTACATTTCACATTACGATTGGAAAAAACTGGACAAAGCTCTCATTTATTACTTCCCTAGTCACATCTACTAGCTGAACTGTGAAGTAATTCATTCGATTTTTAGTTTTATAATAAGAAATTTATTAAAAATGTGTCGGAAAATCAAAAATTATTTTTGGGGCTCATTAAAATGCAACTCATGAAATCAGTAATTCAGATCAGAATTCGTGATCAAAAAATGATTTGTTCCAGGATTTTATATCGCACATGTTGATATGAAGATACATAAATTATTCGTAAAGTTCAAGTAAACGATATAGTGCAATATATATGTATATATGCACTGCTTTACTTTGCCAGTGTAGGCAAAGTAAAGCAGAGTTTGATTTTTGATTTTTTGACTGAGAGACCCTGTTAATCCATTTTACCATACATTTCTCCAGTCGCTAACATTATCCAATTACTCTCTGTTTTACTATCACTGTCGTCATTTGAATCAATAATGAATTTATTTCCACCATTAATGTGGAAGTGTCCAATCTCCATATAGTCTTTTTAAACTAAAATTACTTTTTTAATCCTTTTCTGCCATTCTTCTTCGCTAATATTAAATACTTCTTCTTCAATTAGCTCTATTAGCGTCTTATCAAATTTTGGAAAATTATTTTTACGTCTGATGCTCTATTTCATTTTTTCCCAAATCAACTCGATGGGATTGAAAACACAAAAATAGGGGGCAAGTCTCAGTATGGTGTGTCCATACTTTTCAGTAATACTCTCAAGGGCATACACTTTTTCAAATGTTTTTGTCTGTGAAACTTCAAGTAGTAGGTTTTTGGTATAGTAATCTTCTGAATACAAATTAAAAATCGTTAAAAACTTTGTATTTCATCTTTCCTCGAATTTTTATTCGGTGCTTTGATGAGCTGTCGCGAATTATGGGAAGCGTTGTCAAGAACTTTTACACTATTCGCATCTAAATTTGGGATCGATTTGTTTTAAAACCATTCTTTGAAAATTAGCTTCCATGTTCTTATGATGGTCAACATCGCAGTCCTCATAATTTCAAAGAATTCGGAACCCATCTTTTACTTCTTACGCAATGCACAATGATCAGTCGCGATCCTTTGTTTGCATGCATGTTAGGCGTACACATTCTCGAACCATCAGTCCACCCTTTCGTAACTGTGTCGTGAGTGTCATACCAAGTTTCGTTCAAACAGAAAGTTTGCCGTTGTTCTTGTCTATATTTATTTATTTGTTCTAAGTATTTGTAACGCAATTTTGTTACAGGCGTATATTGGTTTTTTCAATGATTTTATTAGATGAACATCTGAAGGTTTTGATAATTTTGCATCACATCGCGTCTTGCGTTCATAAGGTTTGTTTTTGACTATTTTACGTACAGTTGAGAAAAAAAATTCGGTCAAATCTGATGTTGCTTGTAAAACTTGGGATGTAGATTCTTATAGACATTGAAACACACTCTCTGTGTTTCAATATTCAAATGCATTGGAATCTTCTTCACTGGTATCTCCTTTTTGCATTGTTCACCATCGCTATTGGAATCACTACACTGGAAAAAGTCTGCATTGTTATCACACTCCTTATTACTATTAGTACTTGTCCAAGTACGCCACATTTTAAACAAATAACAAAATTTTAGGTAATTATAACTGTACCAATATCGAATTTCAACACTCAAATCGCCATCAATTCCTGAACTGAACACGGCGGCGATAACCTTTCCCGATTTCTATTCGTCGCCGTAAGATGACTTCAAATTTTATTTTGTAACTCTTCAGAAAATCATAAAACTCGGTTAGTAAAAATTATCCAATACGAACCGCCAAGTCCATAGTCCACGTGAACTAGTTCAGCTTTCTATGTATTGTATTTTGGCCTTTGAGAGTGCCAACATCTTTAAATATGCACAATAACTTTTACTTCGACTATAACTAGAATGTTTTTGAAACGTATGAACTACTAGTCAAAATCAGAGCCCAATAACAAGAAATTGGTGATTCAACAGCTAACAGCGCTGTCCAGCGCCCTCCATAGGTTTCATCAGTACTGCTATACTATAATTCCAAAATAGTAGTCACTGAACTCTCAGGAGTGACTGATGTTTCTGCCTTGCAGTGGCGTACGAAAATTGTACTAAGCAGATGAGGAAAAATGATGATGAAATATATAGAATCAGAACCTTGACAACAATGTTTTCGTTTTAATGCAATAATACTTCTGAGAATCTAGTGCCTACTATTAAGGAATTGTACTATAGACTGAAAGACGAATGTATTGTTGGACTCAGCTGTCCTTAACGGACAAGCCTTCGTGAGAAAAGATGTTATCTTTGGGAGCCACTTTCATATTCGTGGAATACTACTGATTATCCCATAGATGGCTTCTTTATAGGAAAGGGGGTTATGGTCTTTTATTACATACATTTATCATTTGATTCAACTTACGTTCAGGGGATTGCCTCGAACTGGCAGCCATTTGTTGTCTCCTGGACTCTTCAACCCGTTCTCTAGTTCCAAAATGACTCCACTTAAATGCAGTCAAACTAGACACAGGTTTCGGTGCTAGTGTGGTAGTTCTGATAGATGGTTCTTCGGCTTGTAGTTCTTCGTCTATGCTATCAAAGAACGGGTCTTCCGTTTCCGAGTCTTCATCATCATCTTCGTAATCGAAATCATCTTCGTCTTCCTGAAACAAACCAAGAAAAAGCCTGTGAAAGATATGAATTTCACCGTTGAAACCAGAACCCAAAAACAAATCATCTTTGATCAAACACCAGACAGCGCTGTTTTGACCCGACAAGGACTAATCAGTGGTGCTAGGCTGAACTACGAATGTAGTGATGGGTCCAACTATCCTTTAAAGATTAGCCTGAGTAAAGACAATGACGTATTTGCTTACGAAGGCGCCATCTATTGGATCGCCCTCAGGCAGTCAGTTGCGAAGCCAAGCTTCAAAATCGTCAACCAAATCAGTTTTGTTCTCTGTCTTTCACCTGCAGTGTTCACTACAAGGCAGCTAGTTGAAACCATATTCCAAAAACGAAGCATTTTTGATCCAACCCCAGACAACTCTGTTTCGACCTTCCAAGGTTTCATCGGGGTACTAAGCTGAATCACGATTGCGTTACTTTACTCAACTGAACTGAATGTTACGATAAAAAAGATGGTTTAACATTATACAATTTTTTTGTACAAGTGGCCAAGTTGATCGAATATAGAATATAGACAAACATGCAAATAGCCCATTTAACGAAAATAATTGAATATTAGTTTTTCGTCATTGAAAAAGTCACGAAATCATCGAATCAACTATAACCAACTTCAGAAACATGAAAGTTACATTAACTGAGTTAGTTGTAATGATATTGAAATCGCCCATTAGCAAATTGACTAACACTGAGTTAACATGTAATAATTGAAGGACACATTTGTGAAACGAATTTGAATAATTTTTATTCGGAGAGTGTGAACATCCAATTACAATAGTTTCTATCGATTTCAAATTTGTAATATCTTCAGACACGGAAGTCCAAACTTCAAAAGATGAAACAAATCATAACTTCTGATATTATAAACATGCCTCCTTTAATGGCAATTGCGCTACATGACTTTCATCTAAACTTTCTATCTGTAGACTCTCAAAAAAATATAGAAACTTCAGGAAGTTTAATGACATAGGAAAACCAAACCTAGAAGACAGCACATTAGATCGGCTAACAGCTGTCGCTGCTATGGTAATGATCACTGCATTATTTATCAAAATCATACCTAATGATATTTTTATATTTACAAAGACAAAAACGCCCTACACAGATTTGAAATCATATATTAAAAAAATGCTAAGGGACATCTGGAACACGAAATGGCAAAATACACAATCCAAACTAAAAGAAATCAAAACAGCGGTAGGACCGTGGGATCACGGAAATCTGGCGATTATGACTCGACTCAGAATAGGATACAAGGCTTACCCATGAATACCTGATATCTCGAGAAGAAGAACCACAGTGTCAAATTTGTCATTCACAAATGTCAAATGTCATTCACAGTAAAACACATCATAATGGAATGTCCGATGTTCCAAATGGAAAGAGACAAGATTTGAAAGAAGCTCTAGGACGACATCAAGTGAAAAATATTATTTGCTTTTAAACTGCTCTCAACCTTATTATAAAATTGTAAATTCTACCTAATGATATGTAATAAATACACTCCGCCGCTAATAACCATCAGGTTGCGGCGGATAATTTTAAATAAAAAAAAGACAAAAACGATATGATTCTTCCCGGCATAGTTTCTCGAAGGAAAAGCGTCCGGGAAGTACCTACTTCTCGAAAAATACTATTATTATCAACACTGAAATTGAAAGCTTGAATTGAAATTTCTGGGTGATTGAATTCCAGGCAATTCAATAGATCTTAAGGTAACCAATCTCATTGGAAATATGAAAAGCAGGGCCGTAGCGAAAAGAAAAACCAGCGGGGGGAGGGAATCCAAATTTTCCCAACTCCACCAGCAAAATTTACTAACTTTCGAAGAAATGAAAGCCGAAGAATTAGTTACTACTATAATATATTGATTTTCTTACTTAGCTATCAAAAGATTGGCTGAATGCTTATGCCCGTTAGGGAAGGCACAAACAAAAATAAATTTTGGTGATTATGAAAATAATAATGGGAATTCTACTTCGGACCAAGGTCCCTGGTCTTCCACCATGTCCACCATGTATAGGAATATTCAATACAAATGAAAGGAAACAACACTTAAATGATATTGTGTTTATTGTTTTCGACTATTATTTTTTATATCTTTACGGCCCGAAATTTCCCAACTTTTCCAAGTCGGAAAAACAGCGAAAAGTTGGGAATTTTGTAAAATTGACACTTCAAAATTTGTGGACTGTTCTCTTACTTTAAAGAAATTAAACTTTTTTGAAGATTTCAAACAACTCAGAATTCTCTTCAAGTTATGCATGTTGGGAAATCCCAACCTTCTCCTTTTCTTATTACCTCTCCTTTTCTTTTCTTTTCTTTTTTTTTAATTTTTATTAATTTTTTTATTTTTTTTTCTATCTCCATGGCCGAAAATTTTCCAACTTTTCCCAAGTCGAAAAAGCAGGGGACGACGGCCCTGATGAAAAACAAAAATATTTGTGCTGACAGTTTGTTCAGGAGACCCGCATATCAATAATGTAAATACCTGTAATGTAATGTAAATCATTGTACACCCTATATAGAAAAAATCGAAGTGTAAAATTAAAATATAAATTTCTTCAGTAGCGTTAGTTACAAATACAAGTGGTAAAAAACATAGGAAGATTATTTTTTATGATGATCTCCTATCACGTAGTTACGGCTACATCCATCAATTTCTTGAAATAATCGAAGGGTATATATCCTGATTTTCAGAATGTTTTTCAAGTAGAAATCAAAGGTGAATAAAAGACATTGTGTTCCATTTGGTACAAATCCATCGAGTTAAGACATTCTTTCCAATTTGCCAATATATTTTCCAATATTGAAAAAATCTATGATTTCAAAATATCCAAAACTACTGAGTTAGAATTATACCAGAGGATATTCTGTTTTATAAGTTAGTGAGTGAATGAATTCATTGGTTTGCTATCTTTTTCAAATTTTAATATATAATTTTTTTAAGGACAAAACACAAGCACTACAGTGAAATCCTTAAGGCGCTCTAATAGCGGTGCCTGTGCGAAAGTAGCGATTCACATTGGATTTGAATCGCTGGAGACTGAATATTTGGAAAAACGTTCTCAGAAATTTTATTCCACATAAACGCCGTTCTTCAAATGAGAGAGTTCTAGAAAAGTGTATTGAGTTGAACCTAAAAACGATGAGCAGTCACAGTCCTTCGCGTATTTTTGATATGTACCGCTCTTGGTGGAATCAAATGTGAATCAATGAACACCTCTCGTGAAAGTATCTATAGAATAGTGGCAAATATCCAACCTTTCTTTGATGTTCCAGGCTATCAAGGTTGCCATCAAGCGGGTGGCTCTTTTCTGGATGGAATCCAGCAGCTTCAGGGTGTGCTAAGTGGCGGAGCTCTATACATGAGAACAATACTCCAAAAAAGGTCTGATCTGAGCTTTATAAAGCATCCAAAGTTGCTGAGGAGTACACAGTTTTCTGGTTCGAATCAGTTTTCCAAGCTTTTGAGAAACAGCCTTTGCAATTACAGGGACATGATTGTGCCAATACATATTGGTGTCCATTTTAACCCCCAACAACCTTATGGAAGCAGAAAGCGGAATTGTCTGACCTGACATTATTATATCCAGTTCGGAGACATTTATCTTCTTGGAGAAAACCGATGCCTGGGTTTTTGTGGCATTGAATTGAACCAGGTTATTTTTACCCCAATTCGAAATCACTTCTAGATCCTCATTAAGATATGCGACACCCTGCACCTGAAAGACGAGACAAGTGTGGTGTCGTCAGTAAAGCAATGCATTGGATTCTTATGTATATATACAATATAAAGAGGGTTGGAGACAATATGGATCCCTGGAGAATACCAGCGTTGATGGTGAAAGTAATCGAGGTATATCCATCGACGGCCACCTGCAGGGAACGTTCTTTCAGAAAGCTGAAATGATCCGACAAGCCGTAGCATCGAAGTTTGGTCAGCAAACCCTCAGGCCACACACTCAATATTTGGAGTGCAATTGCTCTACTAATAAAGAAATATTCTAACAGTTTGAAACTCCTGGATACTTAACTTCTATTTGAAATTTCAGCACAAAAAACTGTCTGTTCCAAATTGTTGAGTGATTGGTTCTAAAAACTCCAGATAACTGTCTTCTCCAAAACAAAAAAAAAAGATATTCACGACTTGGAGAAAAACATTTGAAAATATTTAAAATTCACACAATAAACAAAAATTCAGTCGAAGTACCTGCATCTAATCTCTTCCAATAAATAACTAAAAAGCCTCTTGATACGTAGGTATGGTTTATGTAAATAAACGCCTTGAATTTATAACGATTCAAACCAACATAAACACTTCTGCTCCAAATTCGGCCCACTCAGGTCGCTCGGAAGAATACTCTTGCTTCTCAACCTGCAACTTTATATTCAAATCCGAAAATAAATATACTTTTAAGTATTTGTTTAGCATTAGTAGCCTCTACTTCCTCAACTACTCTGTACTGGTAATAACGTTAAGCATGGGCGTACTTTACGGAATGCATGTTTTCAATTCTTTCATTAGAGATGAACTCTGAATCAATGCAAGATAAACATTTGCATCGGCACGTGGTAGGTACTTCTTTAGTTCATAACTGAAGATCGAGATATTGCCATTCAATCCAGAGAGAATTATAAATGTACTGACCCGTTACTTAATGGAAATCAATAACTTACTGATATTGTTTCTGCCGATAAAGCTACGGTGTTAGCGAAAAGCTTCTAGATATGAAAAAATCATGGATTCAAAAAGAAGTTGAACTGACATTTTTGAAGCCCAATTTTCGAATTTTTTTTGGATTTTGGAGAATCAGTAGAGGTGGTTTTTAAAACGAAGGTATATGTAGGCCAGGGTCGATAATTTTTTAAACAAAAAAAAACAGTGCGATGAAACCCATTAAAAAAGGTGGGGAATATGATAAAAATGAAAGGAGAAATAAATTACGGGCGATCTGTGTTCGGGAAGTGGGAAGTCACAATTAACTTCCTCGTAGGTTTTTTCTTCCATATTGGAGCAATTTTCAGAATTATAACAATTTGAGCATGAATTTGTGTATTTTAAACCATGTGTTCAACAGCCACATTTTAAATTGTTACATCCAGTTTAGGCGCTTTTACCAACGATGTAAAAATGGTTTCATAATCACTCGGTGGATTTTTTATGAACGGCATAGGAATAAGTTTTGAAGTATGATAAGTCAAATAATTGTGTACTATTTCCATAAACCCATTCCAGACCATCGGATTTGTTGTTGTTTGGAATGAGACCATAAATAGCTGAAAATTGTACATAATGATTGAAAAAAAAATTCGAATTAGATTTTTCTCGATTTTTTGCACTTTCAGCATTTAATTTTTTTTCACACCATCAGAAAATAGAGATTTTAACGAACAAAAAGCACACCAACTTTTTGGAAAAAGCTGATATTTTGACGCGAGAATTTTCGATTGAAAATGAGGGTGCTTTTTTGATATTAACTAAAAAAAAGGTGAAAAAATTAATATTTTGAATGAAATGAATTGCAGTGTATTTGTGACATTTTTTTAAAAAAAGATAAAAATGAAAAACCAAAAATTTGGTTATTTGAATTTTTCACATAAATTTTGAGGTTATGTGAAAAAATTGGAAATACAAAAGTTGTAGATCTGTTTATTACCTACAACTTTGCTTTTCAACTTTTTCCCATAGGACTTTTGTAGTTTTGCCGGAAATCCAGGTAAACAATTTTTTTTATACTTTTTACCATTTTTGAAGGCTTCATTCAGCCCTGGTCTATATATCTGAGGATTACTTTGGAATATTCTTTAGGAAAAATGAAAATTTACCTTTTGAACAAGAAATCACATAAAAAGTATAATTTTTGGTACCTTTTCATAAGAAAGACAATACTTTTGCATGACTCGTCACCAAAACTGCGCTATCAACTATTATTTTCAAACAGAAAGGTGAGTCTTGTGCTACCACGTTTGATACGAATTTCAACTCCTCATACAATACTTTTTCATTTTCTGGAAATCGGATTACCCGTTCCCGAGTAATTATCAGTTGTATATTCGTCTTAAGAATCTGCAAACGAAAAATAAGTATCATAATTTCAAGAAAATACATATTCAAAACTCACTGGAGTTCATTTCAATGAATATTCAAAATGCGGTTGTATATCGTAAACTTCATATGTCACGTATCTCCTCCAAAACATCTAGAGATATCATATCAGGTAATTTAGTGGGCTCTTCTAAGGAAACTCGTTTGCCTGTGTACCGGTTTGGATAATTGACAAACCTAAATGAGTTTTCAACTGATATACATCTCTGTAACGAGTTTACGCTGAAATTACCTAATAACGTTTTTTAAATGGAGATGGAGAAGTAGATAGCGAAAACATTTCTTTCCCAAAAACTAATCTCTCCTAAATTATATCATTTTCAACTTTAGTCTAATATTGGGTATGTTTTCAATTGTGAAAAAATTACAAGTTCTACCAATTTCATAATTGTCTTATCATCATGTCCAACATGAAAAACTTATTTCTAATTTTTCATTTCAGTTACATCCAATATTCTTCTGGCAAGTCTCACTATAACTCAAAATATCCTTCTTACTAGTTGGGCTGTTATGTTTAAAAATTCTTATATTACCTGAGAAAATTTTCATAAATAAGCAATAATACGTGCTTCTGCTTGGGTATAATGTATTTGTATTTTATTGCTAACACTGAACAAACAGTCTAAATATGTAGGTCCGTTTTCGTGAGGTAAAAGTAAAACTGTTCATGACATTCATAATTTAGTCTAGTCGAATTCTTCTTACTTTTATTCTCATCCGTTAAATTAATGCCAAGAGAAAATTCACAACAAAATTAGATACGCCCATTAGCCCATTCGTATAATCCTACCCATAGGGAAAGAAACATGTTCTATTCTAGACTTGTCGTTCTGAAAAAGAACTTTATCAGATCCATTGAACGAAAAAACGTCTGAGCCGCATGAGAGGAATAGATTTCTAGGGATTTTAGAAATGGTTTGAAGATATTTTTGTAAAATTCGCAAGCTTATCTACCTCAGTCAACATTATGAAAAATAAAATATACAAGAACCCTACTAATAAAATTCACAATCAAGAGTTAGTTTGGAACTGCGACAGATTTCATATCGAATAAAATTATTTGAATGTTGTCTTAAACTCTGTCCAACCAAGCAGAGTGCTGGTGATATCCTGGACAAGTCTGCTTGAACAGAGTAGCACTAAGGAACGACCGAAATTAATTTTTTTTTAGGTGGAGTGTAGGAACACAAATTAGCAGTTTCTTCAGCCATATCAGTACTTGACATTCTTTAAATTTTAAACTTCAAAATACCGTATATGTACACGCCACAGGCGTTAAAATGTAACTGACCACTCCGTCATTGTAACAATGAATTCCGCCCACCGACTGCAGTCAAATCTGCTTGGCCAGTGTAAGGAGGTTTATTTCACCCAATAGATGCAAATGTGCGTGGTGATCATGCTTTGATCCTGCATCTGTAATTGTTGGGTTATTTGTTAGATGGATATAGTTAGGTTATCCACAAACGAATCCTAATAAAACCTCTTATTGAACACTAAATAATCACAATTCAAATCATGTTGCAGAAGCTTAATAAGTGAAGATATAACTTTTTATAACAATGTACATGAATGAAATGCTTTTCAAACGATATTCACAGGAAAATCAAAAAATATTTGATAATTTCCAGATGTTTGACACTTTTATGGGTGTTATTTTTGTAATGTAGCTTTGTAATGACATTTTCACCAGATTGAAATCCGAAACTCTTGTAATCTAAATTTCTAAGTAGTTCTGGTGAAAAATTAAGATTCAGCACCAATATGATAAAAAACATTCAGGTTTTCTGAACAAACACTGATCTCACACGAACCGAACATATTCTATTGATATTTTTTTCAGGTGGAAATACAGATATACATATACTTCCTTCATGACATCGTTGAAAAATTCAGGTTATCTCCCTATGTTTCTGAAATATCCAGGTCGAACGAAAAACTAATCAACTAACAAAAGAATGAAGAATAATCTGAAAAACGAGATATACATAATTCCACATCAATCATCCTAAATACCAACTTATTTTGTGGGTATATTCTCAAATTTATGTCGATACTACCTACCTTTAAACACATAATATTCTCAATAAGACTAGAATTGAAAAAGTTTAAAGACCACCCGTCTGGTTTTCTTTGAGGCTTTGTATCGTCGTGACGTTGATCCATTATTATTATTAGTTATTACACTGGAGAACTTGTAAATTCATGTTGGAGATTCAAGCTCTTTAAGTCACTCAGCCCATTATGGTATCATGGAACTATCAATGGGAATGTATTTGAATAATCTCGTACGAGCAATTCCCAGGATTGTAAAGTTTAAATCTTACCTATAATTTTACATACCTATAAATGTGATTTTCGTTAATTTGGCGCAAAAATTGAAACAGTCAATTTCTTTACCTTGTGAAAAATGTATTCCATGTTGAAAAGTACGATTTCAGTGAAAAAAACAGCCACTTTCCCAAAAGCATTCTCATTTCTTAAAAGGAGAGCAGATCAACAAATTCGTTAGGGAAGCAAATGACAAAACATATCGAATGCTAGAAAGTACTGGTTTTATAATGAAATATATTACATTCTTTGATTTTTTTTATTCACTTCGTGATATTACAAGTGGAAGAAAACGAAAAAAATAGTAGTTCCATAGATACATACCTACAGGAACAAATTACATAATAATATTCAGTTTGTCTTCACACCAATGAACTGTTGATTTCTACTGATTGTAGTAGCTCAAAAGTAACATTTAGGGACAAAAAATATAATATTTTTTCAATTTAAAGTTACTTGAGCTAACTACAAGTGGTAGAAAGTTTTTCAGGAAGCTGCATAAACAGATTGACAGTGCGTCATAGCTTTGGCAGCAATTATTTAGACCTTCAAATTGGTAATGTCTACTCATTGTAGCTACATGAGAAAACAATTACAAGATAGAAAATAGTATATTCTTCAATTTCACGTAAGTTTTGAGTAACAATAGTGGAAGAAAATTATTTTTTTTGCATATTCATTAATGTGGTTTATGCTATTTTTTTAATTGTTAGAATGGATAGTCAATAGACAACTTCTGAAATAACGCCTACATTTCAACATAAATGCACTATCACATTCATTTTCAATCATTTCATTGTCCAATAAATTTGAAAACTATTTTTTCCCCACTTGACAAGTACTTCAAAACCTGACAATTACAATTTTTTATATATCGGCTCAATGGTCTAGGGGTATGATTCCCGCTTCGGGTGCGAGAGGTCCCGGGTTCAAATCCCGGTTGAGCCCATTTTTTTTTTCGTCAACTGAGATATCAGATCGATAAATTAAATAAGAAATAATAAATATTTCTGCATTGAATCGGTGACATTCCACTTACTTGATTTGAAAAACAAATTATTTTGCAATTCCAGTAAAGGAATCAAAAATATCTTACAGTTAGATACATATTAGGATAGAGTCCAAAGTGAGTTGGCCTATTCGATCATCAACTAAAAACTGAAAGAGTTTATTGTAGCTATTCTAACTTTACCAAATAAGTCAGCTTTTTGGTGAGTGATCTCTTAGGTCAGATAGCAAGAGTGAAATTTTACCAAATTCCGAAAACCTGATTCAGTTCGAAACGGGTTAGGCACGAAGTATATATGCTCTGCTGTTTTATCATTTTCTGAGCAGAGACGGCAGTCTTCTAGCAGTCAAAGTCTCTGCATACTAGGATTTAAACGACAGTAACTTTAAAGTAGGCCTATATCAAAATAAAAAGGTAATTCCTGCTGCAGTCTAATATTTGTTTGATAACATATTACGAAGGAATCCTGGGAGGCCAAGTAGGCCTGGTAGGCCAGTGTGACCAAAAATCCACACTAGAGACAATCTGCTGAGTCAATTGAGAAGAGTCATTTTGGCAATTTCTACCAATACTGAGGTTGCTTTGTCAACATACAAATCAAATGCGATCGTTTGAAATATGTTCGTATAGGTCCCTAGGCACAGAGTCAGATGCTACAAATGCAATACAGACGGCTCAAAAACCAAAGAAGGCTCAGGATGTGTTGTGAGGAATGGGAAGAGATCCCAGCGTGGTCCAAACAGAACTGGCTGGTAACTCAATCGCCACAAAAGGAAACCAGGAAAGGAATTTCTGGCAAAAACATAACAATCTGCACTGACAGCAGACAATCCCTATTAACCTTGAACAGACAACGTGTCACCTCAGGGCTAGTACTAGAGTGCTACCAAGATTTAGCCAAAGCCTCGGTAGATAATAACATTATTCTGAGGTGGGTTGAAGGGCCCGACAGGAGTAAAGGTGATCGCATTGCCGACTCCTTAGCCAAGGAAGCGGCTGGACTAAGAATTTTAGGACTCAGTGGCACCTACGGCCTGATGATTTCGATAATTGCGTAACTAGCCGAATGTTACACCCATGATCAATCCCTAAAGAGATGGGATGGAATCAAAATATGCAATCTTGCCAGGATCACCCTGTGCGACCCTGGGAAGCTGGCGCTGAAGAAATATCTTGCGATAATCAGGAAAAATCTACGTTTAACAGTAGGATTTCTTACTGGCCACTGTCAACTAAGGAAACACCTTTATAATATGGGGATAGTAGACACACCTCTATGCAGGATGTGTGAACATGAAGATGAGACTGTCAGGCATGTACTATGCGAGTGCCCGGAGTTATCGTCAATAAGAGAGTGTGTGTTCGGCGAGTCTTGGCCTACACCTGCCGATATAAAGGATATGTCTCCCTGGAAAGGACAGGAGGACAACTTCTCGGGAGGATGTACAATGGGTCACATGTGGCCTTAGTGCTGTGGGCTTACACTCACCCTCCCTATTCCACAGATACAGATAGGTCCCTAGGCAGGTTGTCCTGGGTTTGCGACTGTATATCCAGTACAGAGTAATCTATTTTTGTCCACTAATTTCTTCAGTTCTTCACCAGTCTCGATATTACATTCGGTTCAACAATGCCTCAGTTTGGCTGGCTGTAGCGAAATTGATCCAGTCATTTTGTTGAAACCTCAAACTATGTTACATATTCATTCAAATAATTCTTTTGAAAAAATGAAATCCCAATTTCACTGGTGATAATAAGTAGGTAGCAATACGAAAAAAATTATATACCGTGGACAATATATTTGCACTGGACCCATTACCCACACTGAACGACAAATGACTCGACATCAATATTTCGTTTTCGGCCTAAAGCAAGTTACGAAAGAGTTTCCAATTAGTTGGAACACATCCAGTGACCACCTTGACGAATAACACCTTAAATAGAGAAACGGGCACACCACATAATTTGCTTGTCATTTGAAATAAGAATGAACGCTAAATTGCGTCTACGGGATTTATCTTCAAACATTTTTGACACGTGGTTCAATTGAAAAACGTTGTCTGAATGTGTGTCACGAAACAGGTGCTTTCTCGATGACTCTCGCTATTTTTAGGAGGTTCTACAGGTGCCGCACTATTTGGCGCGTGAGTCCCCTTTTTGATTTGACAGGTTGTTAATTTGTTTAACCGCCTGTCTATCATTTTAAATGAAACACGGAATAACAGCCATGAAACAATATTCATGAATGTGGGTTTGTTTGAATGATTGATAAAGTTATGGCATCTATTAAATAATCAATTTAGAATGGTACACTCACGGGATGAGTCAACAGTAACGAACCATTCTCAGAGGCTGATGGATAATTTGAAATGTCGGATCGTAAGATGGCATCGAGTTTATGTAGACATACCAAAGTGTTCGAATAAACCAAAGCCCTTTCTATTTGTATGGAGATGCAGGAAAATCCTTGAGACCTTACTTGAGCAGTCCCAAAGCGAAAGTGGTGGATGTAAATTACTGCTGATACCTCATTTTCAAAATGGAAGAGTCCTTGAAAAGTATAGTTCGAGGTGTATTGAGTTAATTCTCGATGGGATGGAAAGTTTGACATATTTCTCTCTTGGAGGAATCAAAAAGGGTATACTTGGTAGATTCATATATGTGAGCAATATTCTGAAGGTCTGGTTTGAACTCTAATGGGTGATTTTTTGCTGGTATCTGTTTTGACAGATCACGCGTGAATCGTGTCTTGTGTCATTGTCAAACTTATTCAGTTCAGTTTATAATTTACCCATGAATCGACTTACGAATGAACAACGCTTGCAAATTATTGAATTTCATTATCAAAATTCATTGACTTCTTCCAATTTATAGGTAGTTTCGTCGGCCTATTGAGGAAGCTATTTAGATGCTTGTGACTAAATTTTGAACCCATTTTACATTATTGGACATTAAACCACCAACACGCATACGCAGAGTGAGGACCGAAGAAAATATTGCGGCTGTATCCGTCAGTGTTCGTGATGACCGTGAAATGTAGATTCGCCGCCGTTCGCAGCAATTGGTCCTCTGTTACTCCACCACGTGGAAAATTTTGCGAAAGAATTTGGGTGCAAAACCTTTTAAGATACAGCTGATGCAAAAATTGAAGCCACATGAACTCCCACAACGTCTAACATTTGGTGAATGGGTGCTGGCAAAGTTGGAGGAAGATCCACATTTTTATCGAAAAATTGTGTTCAGCGACGAGGCTCATTTCTGATTGAATGGATACGTTAACTAGTAGAATTTGAAAATTTGCCGCATCTGGAATGAAGACAATCTACCGATGCAACCCAAAAAAGTTACTGTTTGGTGTGCATTACGGGTCGGTGGCATCATCGGGAAGTACTTCTTCAAAGACGACAATGGCCGGAACTGTACTGTGAATGGCGAGCGCTACCGTGTGATGATTGACGACTTTTTGTTGCCCAAAATAGAAGAATTGGCCATGCCTGACATGTGGTTTCAACAAGACGGTGCCACATGCCACACAGCACGCGAAAAAATGGCCCAATTAACAGCCGCCTCCGGTGAACAGTTTATCTCACTTTGGGGCTTGTCAATTGGCCGCCTAGATCGTGTGATTTAACGCCGTTGGATTATTTTTGTGGGGTCATGTTGAGGCTCATATCTAGAGGGATAAACCAGCAACGCTCTGGAAGCCAACATTGAAGCATTTATACGTGAAATACCGGTCGATATGTTAGAGAGTGTGCCAAAATTGGACCTTGTGCATGGGCCATCTAAAGCGGAGTCGCGGACAACATTTGCAAGAAATCATCTTCAAACATTAAATTATATTGATTTGATTTGATATATGGGTTTTCTTAGATTTAAATTTTTCTTGGTTACTGTTACCCAGAGCCAATTTTTTTTTTTAGTTCTTCATTCACATATGAAATTCATTCTTGTTGTCGGTGAAGATGTACATTGGCGGCTGATATTCGAGTTTATCCATATAGAAATCTTATGCAGAGTTGACAATGAAGGTAACGAGAGAGAACCATCTCATATAGGTAATATAGTTTTTGAGAAAGCTGGTTTGCCACGGAGTACAGATAAGCTAGAATATCTAACTTCAATTGGTAAACCGTTATGCCAGACTCTGGCAAATGCATTGAAAATAACAAGTGTTACAGCCCAGGAAACTCCGTATTTCTTCATTTCATTCTAGAGATGATCCAATATGAAAGAAGCTCGTCTTTCAATCTTCGTTTTCTGTTAGATAAATTTCTAGTCGTCATAACTAGAAACACGAACTGAGTAGAAGACAAAAGGTTTGTTTTGGTCTTAGACAAGGAAAGATATATGGACTCGTAACAACCAACAGCATGCTGAGGCAAATCTGCACCAAACGCTAAACGCCAGTGGCGTATCTATGAGAAGGGTTCAAGACATAATCCTTCCATAATCTATATATCAAAGCAGTATGGACTGAATTATTTTATCGCCTCATCATATGGAGTCTTGAGTAAAAGTAATAAATAAATAAAAGACTTCCGGTGTATTGTTATAGGTATTTCACCTATAAACGATGAGATTGGAACCTTTGGTGTAAAAGTTGAAACTACTTCTAGATATTAATTACCCTAACACCAAAACTGATATATTTGCACTTGACGCGCGTTGCGCTAACTAGCATCTTCAGAAGAAAATTGATACTGTTAGCGAAACGTGCGTCGAGTGAAAACATCAGTTTTGGTGTTAGGGTCTAGAAAAAGTGTTTGTATTTCACTTGACACATTAATTTTTCTTCTGAGCAATGAGATAAAACATTGGTGTTCATGATATAACTATGTTCAGAAAAAATTGTTTCTAGTGATTGAGCTTCTTTTTCGGTTTCTTATAAATTGTCTTCCGTTATAATTGGTATTGAACTATTTATTTGCTCCTCAGGAGTTTTATTGGTTGTACTTGAAACCGATATAAATTTGTTCTAAAGGTAGACAATTACCTATGCCCCCACTTCTCACTTCCGTTCTTATAAGGAGACGTTTATAGGCAGCCATAAATTGACAGGCGGTTGGATTATTGTTCCAACCCCCTCTAGAACGAATTGAAGAAAAAAAGAGTTCTATATGGTCTTGACTCATTTTATAGAGAGGAAAATAAATCAAAAGTTCTTTATGCCATACTATGTCATCAAACAGATCCACTGCACTTTTGAGATCTAAAATAAAGCCAGTTTTTCTAGGTGAATTTATTATTTTTTCATTATTGGGAAATTTCAAAGCACAAATATATTCATTGAATTTCGCAACAAAAGCCAAAACTTCAACGATTTTGCTTGGGCACAAAGCTTTTTTATAGCAAGGTGCTTGCACAGTTCTCGAGTTTAAAATATCAAAAGCGGTGTTGATATATTTAATAAAACGTACTGTGCCTTCACAATCTTCAAAATCTTTTAATTTTAGTGTTTTGTTGCAAAACTCTAAGGCGTCAGCAACCGATTTGTTGAGCAATTGCACAGCTAGACGAACCTTCATCTTTTGTTTGAAAAATGATACATGAGAATTTCGTAATTTATTCCCTAAATGAAGTCCTTCGCTTTCCTGCAATAGATGTAATCGACGAATATATTCCCAGTTAATTAAATCACCTTTATCATCCTTAAAAATTTTTAGTTCACCGAAAGCATTCCGTACCAATTTAAGCATATGACATGGATCATAGAATATATAAATTTTTCTGTCGAGGAATGTAAAGAATGGTTTCATACTTAACGGATCTGTTTGACAACCTAATAAATGGCACATTGCAATATTTGCAGCAGTTCCATCAAAAGTTAATGAAACAATTTTTATACCAGTTTCTTCTAAAAGTGTCAAGCACTGTGTAATAATGGAGCATTTCTGTTGTCCTTTTAAACCGTCAGTTAAAAAGTATCCAACTGGGATTTTCCAAGTACCATTTATATTAACCACCATGATTACAAATGCCTCTTTTGCGATATGATTGGTGTCATCATCCAAGTCTACCCCAAAATCAACATATCCAAGAAACTTTTTACCATCCCACTCCAAATGCTGTCTTATTGCTATTTCATCGATTATTAAAGAACATAAAATAGTTTTTTTGGCACTATTTCTGGCATACAATTTCAGGCAATTAATTGATTCGGTAGTAAACCCTGGTTCAGCATTAATTTTTTGGTACCACTTGCCAATTGTGCTACGATGAGGAAGGCAAGTATCAAAAGTTTTTCGTATGTAATCATATGCATTCGGAGAATAAAAGTTAATAGTCAAAGCAAATTTTCTCAATTCTTCACTATATTTACCTTTTTTGCCAATTTTTCGCATTAGGAGTTCTTTATTAAATGTGCTTTACTCACCCACAAAATAGTTCAAAATACACTCAATAATTGCACAAAATCGAACAAGCACCAAGATCAATGTTTAGCACCAACAATATGGCGGCCACTCGGAAATTGGTCACAAATTCGATTCGTACGCAGAGGTTGGCGTTATGTATCCCCTCTTTTACCTAATCTAAGGTTTTGGTCCATAATTCTGTACAGTTGGATCATGCGCAGTTATTAAAATGTGTTTTGGTTCAGTTAGAACCGTTCTAGTATCGTTCACAACGTGTTTTGGTTTTCTCCGAACCGATTCGGTACTATTCCAGAACGGTAATTATTAGTTCGTACATTTGAATAGGGACCGTTTAGAACTTCGAATTTGCTCTTGCGCACTAATAAAATTTTTCATTTGCGTAGTGGATTTTGGTAGTAACGTTTTCTTAATCTCATTTTTATCCGTATTTTAGTTGGTTTAGTTGGTGTTTCTCTTGATATTTTATCTACAATACTGTTCGGAGAGTTCATTGCGACCTGTGAATAAGACAAAATTATAAATCAACATTATTCTTATACCATAACAGATAGTCGTGAAATGTATGTAGAAATAATAATAATAATCATTATTATTATCACATCTTTTACAATTCCAAAAATTTATTCTTGGCATGTTTTTGTCAAACTCATTAGTATAAGATTACAAAGAGAGGACAATATATTTCCAATTTAATTTTGGATAACCGGAGATAACGTCTCAGTTAATTCCTGTTACTCTCATTTTTTCAAAAACATCATCACACTTCAATTATATATTTGCTTAACTTTTTCACTCTTGTCTTTTAACGTAACTCAAAAGTCCAATGATCGTTATACCAGAGTAGAGGTACCTAACGTCAAATCTTTGTTTATACACTTGTCAGAATAATTTTTTATATGTTTTGGTTTTTTACTTGTTGGGACCGTTCCAGAACTGTTCTGTGACTGTAATGTTCTGCGCATTGCTTCGCCGTCGATACGGGACGGTTCAATAACAGTTCCAAATTCAGAACCAAAACAAACCTTATGCATTACCTAGATAGATAGGTTCAAAGTGAGTCGGTCTATTCGAATCTCCCACACCTTTGAGAGTCGACCAAATGAATTGATCTTATCAATTGAGTCTTCATCTGATGATTGTTCTATCAGGTCAGTTCTGATGAAGTCCTTTTTTGTCATTCGAAATTATTTCAGAACAGCTACCACAGCTTCTTTGTTATTCCTTTCTCGGTTAATGCTTGTCTCAATTACTACCGAGTCCCAATAAAATTCATTATATATTTCATTTTGTTACATTTGAAATTATATTTGTACTGGTCTCAATATAATTATGGAATGATAATATGACAATTATTATAGAATTTTCACGATAGATTGTATTTAAAACGTGTTTCGCTTCACGGTATCTCCATCAGAATCTAGTGAAACAGGTACATTTTAGATGAACAATTAGGTATAATACAATACTATTACTTTTAAGAAACAGGCAAAATATTGACATTTTATCAAAACTCAATTAGATCTGTTTTAAAATCTGTTTTTCCGTTAATCAGCTGTCGCCCCCATACGAACGACAACTCTTAGAAGTTGAGAAACTTGTGCGAGCTAAGGACCAACGAGGTCTTACTTTTTAACGTGTGATTCCTAACACGGTTGCAGAATCATTCCAGCTTCAAACAGATAAAATATCTCGAGAAAAATATCTGGTCGAGGCGGGAATCGAACCCACGGTCTTCCGATCGTGAGTCGGGCGCACTACCACCGCGGCCAATTCCACAACAACAACAGATGAATGAATGATTCTGGCAAAACACGTAGATTCAGAAAGCACAAATCAATAATGCAGTTGACATATAAATATGGAAATTAATGAAAATTCATGAGTTCAATAGTAGAGAAAATGCTCAATAATGATGAAATTAATATTTCTACATATCAATTGTTTTTCTGAAAAATAATATGTTGTAATAATTGTGCTTTCCAAATCTACCTGTTCTACCAGATTCAATCATTCATCTAATGCGTTTTATTATCATCTACTGTTATATATGAAAGATATGGTAATTATGATGCACTGTTTGGAACCTTTGGTGTAGTAATGAATATTACTGGAGTTTTTTCCCAACACCAAATCGTTATTTTTAACACCTCGACATGTGTTTCGATCACCAAGTGATCATCTTCAGAGAGGAAGAAAAAACTCCAGTAATATTCAAAGATATGGTAGATTAATGTACCAGTAACTGATGAAGCTATCGTGTAGCGAAACGCCTTTTTAATAAAATGTATAGTGAAAATTCTATAAGTATTATCGTGGATTTTATTGTTAATTTTCATCTAGTAGTAGGTCAGTGTATTCAAAATTTTAAATTTCTATAATTTCACTCGGTATCAATTTGTAACATGGCTTCTTGTATGTACGAAAACAAAACACTTGCAATGTCACTCACAACATAATACTTGATTTGGAAGATTAAAGATTTGGATTTATCGCATTTCATATAGGGTGGTGACTTTGCGTAGCAAATATTAATTATTTGTTAATTTATATTCATTTCTGGAAATGATTTATATTTTATTGAAAAGATCTAGCTTGTCATGTGAAAATAATGATTCCAACACAGTATCATATGAAACAAACACAATCATGAAGAAAACAGCTAAACCTAGTATCAATACTTCAACCACAAAAGCAGTCGGAGAATAGACATAGACATAGACATACTTTATTCGACTACGTTCATGTAAATTATATTTGTAGCAAGTCATATTACAAAAATTGGAAAAAATTGATTAATAACTTAAATACGATTAGAGATATTAAAAAAAATATGTTGATGTTGATGTTGAGATTTGAATGCAAGAGAGTGCCAAACTATGAAAAATATATCATCTGGTTTGTGCGTCAATATATTCAAACACTTTTATTGTAAAATGTGTCTTAAGGTGTGGTCAATATGAAGTATTGAATATGCCGCTAGTCATTGTCCAACGGTACAAGTGAGTTATTTTACTATCTGTATGTCTATCAAATAACTTTCACTGAAACAAACAACAACTGAAAGATGAAATTATTCAGAGCGTCTCTAAATCATTCCACCCAGTATCTGATTTGTTGATGATACAAATGGAAATCGTTCTGTAAAAAGAAATGTTAATATCTAACCACCAATCTCTTGCGGTGAAAGCAATTCTATCAAATACAAATAACAATGGTTTTACCACACTTACGATTTTTTCCAAATGAAAAACTATGTGCTCAAAAATAATATTTACACTAATGCTTGAATATAACAATAATAATGATATATTATGATAACTTGATATGAGGAAAGAAAGTCAAAGTCTAAAATAAGTATTTATTTGATCGCCGCATGGTCTTGTCAAAATTTCTTTTGAAATGTTGAATGGTTTATAAAGTATTCGAATCTTATTCTAGTACTCATGGTGCTCCACATGATCTAATCTAGCGTTCACTTCTTTTTGACGATATTGAAGATTCCTACAGTTCTCGAAAGTTAAATTTTCTCAATTTTTCTCAACTAAACAAAGGATTGCGGTGATTGCGCACAACCAGAATTCCTACAATTCATGTATTTTTTTAATGTATGTTGATACCGAAATGACACATATTTCTATCAAATAGGAAAAATGAGAGTAATAGTCTTATATTATATCGATAAGGCTCCAGAGTCCAAATGTGAAAAAACTATTTTTATTACATTCAGTCTAGTGCAGAACGATCAACCAGAAAACAACATAATCCACATCCAACTTAAACTGTAAGCACTATTACAACAAACTGCAATTATACTTTGATAGAAAGAACAAAAAATTATTTAAGTATGTAGAAGTATTGTGTTAGGAATCACACGTTAAAAGGTAAGACCTCGTTAGTCTTTAGCTCGCACAAGTTTCTCAACTTCTGAGAGTTGTCGTTCGTATGGGAACGACAGCTGATTAACGGAAAAACAGATTTTAAACAGATTGTGGATCGGCATATGATATGGGATGACCATATAAACTATGTTGTAAAACGGCTCAGACTTTTAACCAAAAAATTATATGAATTGGGGAATATCCCGAAGTACAAACATTTTATTACCGTATACCAGTCCTTAGCATAATCAGTAATATGATATTATATTACTGCCTAAGGTGATACTTTTAATACCTCAATATCCTCCAAATATCTCAAAATACCATCTTGAAAATATTATTCAAAAAACCTAAACGGTACTTTACCTAATGTCTGTATAAGAAAACGCAATTACTAAAAACGAGAGAACTCTATATCCACCAATGTTTGACTTGGTCAAGACTTCAATCAAGAAATGAAGAAAAGCAAACAAGATTCCTCACTAATTCATCCATAAACCTACCTGCATTTGATAAAAATCACACACAGAGATGTATTTTGTATCATGGTTCAAAATTATTCAATCTCCTTTTAGTCAGCATAAGAAATATTTCCAATGTCAATGAATTCAAAAAATCAATCAGAACATTAATTATGTTCAATACTGAACTTCTCGTTTGATTCGGCTAAACAGAAAGGAAGCTATATAAGTCTCAGTTGAGTTAGTTGTTCACATCGTTATAAATTGCTTTGGATCATAAAATTACTTCATCCAGATTTCAGTGACAATTTAGTGCATTGGCTTAATTGTTTGACAGTGTTTCTTGATTCTTCAGAGATTTATTCATCTAGATGATACATCAATGACTCATCAGTGTCGATTATCTATTCCATTCGAATATTATTTTATTCAGTCGAAAATAAACGTCACAGGACATTGACATACTTTGGTAAACCCACCAAAAATATCTCTCATTTTTTAAAAGGAAAAACTTAAACATCGCTTACAGAACAAATCATAGTTTGAGCAATGTATCGAATAGATCAGGATCATGAGTGGACTTGTAGTTTTTGTGCAAAAGTTTATATTGGACAAACGGTGATAACCTCCACCAAAAGAATAAAAGAACATATGAGTAGTTTCTTGAATGTGAATACCAATTTCTCCTTTGCAAACCACCTTTTAGCACAGGGTCATGAGTTCAACCATGGCTATGACGTATCACATTTGGAAGATAAAGGTTTAGAACTCAATTTCGAAGCATTCCCCCCTTTCAAATTTGTTTTCTAATGTGTAAATTGGTTTATTGTTTGACTTGGTCAAGACTTCAATCAAGAAATGAAGAAAAACAAACAAGATTCCTCACTAATTCATCCATAAACCTACCTGCATTTGATAAAAATCACACACAGAGATTTATTTTGTATCATGGTTCAAAATTATTCAATCTCCTTCCAGTCAGCATATGAAATATTTCCAATGTCAATAAATTCAAAAAATCAATCAGAACATTCATTATGTTCAATATTGAACTTCTCGTTTGATTCGGCTAAACAGAAAGGATTATCAGTAAATTCTTCATCATTCCCAATATTCATCAGTTTAGTAAATTAATTATTCAAAATGTATGTATATAAGCTACTTAGTAAATAAATTATTGAATACCCTGGGTGGTGGATCGAAAGCGCAACAGAAGTTCTTTAATTACCCAGGTGCATCTATCCTCACATTGAGGGCAGTAAAACTGTATGTAAACTGTAAATGATGATGTTTAAAATAATAGAGCATGGTTGCTTTCCACGTTGGGGGCTAATTTGTCAAAAAAAGTTGAGTTACCAGTTTACCACCAGTTACCTTAGAGTGGAATTCAATTATGTTTTCGTCCTTTGTTCACTTATAATGGCATCCAGTCTGCTGTGAAGAATGTTTTAGTATTGTAAAATATCTGAAGCAATTTGACAAATTACTCGATAACTCATTCTGATATACGGCTCGATGTTAATGTATGGCTATTGAATTTCACAAAGCCTCGCGATCATTTTCAGTCGATTGGTGTTTTGTTCAGATATATGGATTCCAACGTAATGATCTTGTGAATGCCGATGCGAAAATGTATTTTAAATTGTGCGATGTGCTTGTGGAATTTTTATGCTGATGGACTATTCTCTCACAAAGATATCAAAAATGCATGTAATGAATCATTTTAACCATTATGAAGACTGTTAATCATGTGTTTATGATAAAAGAGCCTTTATATGATCCTGTGAATAAAAATCAGTAGTTATTCACATACCACCAAAATAATCGATAACTTAATTAGTTCACTTAACTGAATAATATTTTTTTGTGAAAAAATTGTTATATTTTCCATCACACTAGTCCATTATTGTTTGTATTACCAACTACATAATGATATTTAATCATGTGTTTATAGGCATACACTAAAGCTGCTGGATTCCTTCCAGAAAAGAGCCGTCTGCCTGACTGGAGACACGTACATTTCTTGCAAGTTTTACACTTGCACTTGATAGTCTGGAACATCGAAGAAATGTTGGAGATTTGTCTCTCTTTTATAGATACTTCCACGGGAAGTTTTCAAGTGACTTGGAACATTTGATTTCACCAAGAGCGGTACATATCAGATATACGCGACGAACTGTGGCTGCTCATCGTTTTGAGGTTCAACTCAGTACACCTCAAACTTGACTGCTTAAGAACTCTTTCAGTTGGAGAATTGCGTGTATGTCAAATAAACTTCCTAAGAACGTTTTTCCAAATGAATTCAATCTCCAGCGATTCAACTCCAACGTGAATCGCTACTTTTGCTCAGGCACCGCTTTTAGAGCGCCTTAAGGATTCTCCTGTAGTGCTTTTGTTTTCTCCTTAAAAAATAATAGAGTTCACCCAACTATATTATTTTCTGCGGAAAAAATTATTTTTCAAAAAATGTATTTTCATTCGTTCGATTCATATTTTATATCATACTAGTTCATTATTGTTTATATTGCTCAGATACCAACTACATAATCATTTATCCCGTTGCAGGCATAGAGACAAGGAGTTTCTGATTAAATTATTATTACCCTTTATTATAGTTCATTTTCAAAAGCGTTGCTATAAGAATAAAAAGATAAGAAACAACTTTTCCAGTAAATTTGTATTATCAGCATCGAATATTTGAGAAAAACTTGACAGTAATGAGATATTATTTTTTATTTATTGCTGTCTGACAAGCCATGGAAGTACCTTCATAAAAGCTGCCCATGTTTGCTAGCGAAACTACGGAAAGAAATTCCACATTTTTACGTCCCCCAAAATCGAATAAAAATACTCATGGTCGCGAAAATCTAACAACTTGTAGGAAATATCTGTGAAACTTTGTGTACCACAAGGATCTCTAATCGGCCCCTCACTCTTTTCGTTATATGTTAACGGCATGCCTCAATATGTAACAAAAGGTCATGTCACAATGTTTACGGAGGCTCCTACTATTACAGTATCTGGCTCGATAATTAATGTACTTGTTTTCAAGAATCACCTTGTGTTAGAGAAATAAGTTAATTATCAGTATTTTGAAATCTGTGTCTGTGAAATTCTAAATAAAGAACCCCTGGACGTGGTCAAAATGGAAGATATTCAAACGTTATCACTCAAGTATGTGCAAATCTATTTTTTATACTACACGGCAAATGAAGTCCAGTCTAGGTGAAGCTGCTGCTTAGTATTATTGACGCAATGGTTAACTCCCATTTCAGCTTGTAGAATAGCAAGAGATTTAGACAGAATTCAGCTGCCGACCTATGTTTATAGGCACACCCCTCTTTCACAATGGGCACTTTGGGCAAGTGTCCAGGACCCCGCGATCGATTGGGGCCCCCCTCAGAGCAAATACAAAATCCCTAGTTCCTGTCAGATCGCCAAACGATAACCAATATTTTTTACCAAAAAACTTATATAATTCGAAGAAATCGAAACTAAATTACTGATTACAATATCAACTTACTAGCTTTTACATGCGCGAAGCTATTCTACTTTCGCCCAATAATTAGGCTTTCCGTCTTCAGCATTTTCACATTCACACATTTTCACATTTTAAAGAAAAATCATCAGTAGTACACTCATCAGTGTGACTCGCTCCATTTAAATTGAGCGAACGAAGCAAAGTATGAAGCTTCAAGTTTGAATTAACCAATGAATTTAATTGGGAAATTACATAGAAAATTGAAACCAAACTCTCCAAATCAACTCTCCAACCTAACTGACTAAAATCTACGAAGCCTCCACTTCGCAAAATACAAAATACAATTATTAAATATTTGAATATGTTTTTATCTTTGGTGCAATCTCTAATGCAACAATATTCAATTCCGACTTAATTATATTTGTTTTATAAATGAAATTTAATGAAATATTCGCTGAAGTAATTTTTCCACACCGCTAAGTTACTTTTGTGGACTATATTACATTTATCTATACGTTTCATGTGATTGTTAATAAAAATAAATTTTTAACCTTGTTTATCTACTTTCTTTGTCTATTCTAACAAAATAGTGTTCTGACAAAGTCATAGGGGCCCCATTATGCCCAGGGCCTCCAATAGGTTAAAGACGGTCCTGTTTATAGGAAAAAATATTTTGACTCTTCCATTAAAATTTTAAAATGTTTTATGTTCGCTTGGCATACTTTATCGACAAATCGACTGATCACACGGTAAAGAGGTCTTTCGAATTCGAAACTATGAACCATGAAGATTTTCATGACTGAAAAATTGCCGTAATGACAATATAAATGAAAATATAGACAATGTTGAAACTTTTTTGTTGGATTATCAAAATCACTCTGAAGACCACCTGAAAGAGGTCAAAAATACACTGTCCTATCTGAAGCCATTATATAAAACAACTCTTGCTTTGAAGTGACATTTGGAAGGGGGTTTTTTCTTATAATTTTATCAAGATTTGGTACTGAAGAAGCAAGAGTCTTACAGCGAAACATCGGATGTCTACCAGTGAGGATGGCAGTGTTCCATTTAAGTGAAACTTCACCTCTTTCATTTACTATATCGTGTAGAATTCTGTGAATGATATCTAATGCAATTGCATAACGAGTGTTTGGAATACAAACTGAATAGAGAAAAGTGTTTTTTGTTAAATTTAGTGTTCTTATTAAAGAATTTCTTTCGAAATTATTTTTTTTCTGTGTAATTCTATATATTTATATGAAAGTAGCTGTTTCGAGAGGGCCCTTTTTTCCAGTGTGTGTCTGAAAGTTACTTCTTTGCATGATCTACACATCTTTGTATAGAGACACTTTTTTTGAATTGATGGCATCCTTCCCCCCTTTGGAAGATTCCCACATGTTTTTATATCAAAATACAGAAGTAGAAAGCCAAAAACTTTCTTTCCCAAAAAATTAACCTATCCTAAAAATATACCCCTTTCGATTTAAATTAAATAAAAAATATGTTTTTCTGCCTTTCATAGCTATATAAGTCTCAGTTGAGTTAGTTATTCACATCGTTATAAATTGCTTTGGATCATAAAATTACTTCATCCAGATTTCAGTGACAATTTAGTACATTGGCTTAATTGTTTGACAGTGTTTCTTGATTCTTCAGAGGTTTATTCATCTAGATGATACATCAATGACTCATCAGTGTCGATGATGTTCTATTCCATTCGAATATTATTTTATTCAGTCGAAAATAAACGTCACAGGACATTGACATACTTTGGTAAACCCATCAAAAATATCTCTCATTTTTCAAAAGGAAAAACTTAAACATCGCTTACAGAACAAATGATAGTTTGAGCAATGTATCGGATAGATCAGGACCATGAGTGGACTTGTAGTTTTTGCGCAAAAGTTTATATTGGACAAACGGAGATAACCTCCACCAAAAGAATAATAGAACATATGAGTAGTTTCTTGAATGTGAAGACCAATTCCTCCTTTGCAAACCACCTTTTAGCACAGGGTCATGAGTTCAACCATGGCTATGACGTATCACATTTGGAAGATACAGGTTTAGAACTCAATTTCGAAGCATTCCCCCCTTTCAAATTTGTTTTCTAATGTGGAAATTGGTTTATTACGTGCCCATTGTATGAGCTGATAATTATTTTCATTGTTTCGGCAACTTCGACATAATAATTTAGATAACCATATATTTTAGTTTCGATCAAAACACGATAATGGAATATAATAATCCCTTTCTATGTGAACATATTTAATATTGTTTTCAATTAGTGATGAGTATCTAAATTAATTCCTTGTTTGAATCACATTGAAAATGTATAAATCCAGTGAGATCTTACATTGAAGAAATGTGCTTACGAAACTCCTCCATTATCAAGAAAAATAATTGACTGTTTCAAGAACTACGATCTGTTCCAATCAAGAAATCATTTGACCCTATTTCAAATACTTTTCTAGCAGCTTAGCCCCTTAATGTTTATGGCATTAAATGTCTTGAGTAACCAAACCTGTAAAATGAACCGCACATTTTGTAACATTGTGAACTGTAATCGAATATGGTTACGTTTTTAGCGGTACCAGACGCACATAGCTCCCCTATCACGTATTTCTCTAGAACCACGCTGTAGGTGTTGACACATCAAAATTCTTCGGATGTTATTTCCACGAACTACTCAAATGAAAGACTCGAGCTGATTCTCAAATTGAGGCAAATTGAAAACGGGCCGATAGCCTGCAAATATTCGAGAAATATTTTTAATGAGGATCGTGAACAGTCAAGAGAGATTCCTTCGGAGATTATTAAATTGAGTTGTTTATGCTGCAGCCAATGAAATCTGCCTCCCGGTGGTCTTCGTGGGTATATATATGCGACTGAAGAAAAGAAATTATGTTAATGATGAGTTGTGGTTACGAGTAACTGACTTATGAATCACATCTTTCGGGAGACATCAAGGCAACTCGTTTCGAAAATTGACTTGTTCTGCCTTGAGGTTATGGTTAATTTGAAAATTATTTGATTTGTTAATCACTAATGAGTCGGTGCCTAGGGCTTCAAAGTCAATCTAATGAGATGTTTACTTACAATACAGAATGTTTAATATTGTTCCAAACTAATCTGGAGAAACCAATCTGCGCCATTCAGATATAAGGGTTCTGTTTCGGGGCCTTTTTTATTCAAGTCGCATACAGATAATCTGTCAATTCCTGCATCAACATTTCATGTAGAAGACTAAATCAGTTATAATTTAACCCAAACAAACAAAGAAGTCGATTAGGAAACTACTGAATTTACATCTTTCAAATGAGGTCATTTGTCATCATTATCTGTCTCTAGTGACAGAATAATTGTAATATTTCTAGGTCACCACATGGATTGTTGGAAGCTGGATTGAACGTGGAATTTCCTCTTATAATTATCCAAAATGAACTCATCAACACATATATAGTATTAATTAAAATCCCACACCGTATATGTCTCTCTGAACGCACGGATTTTCATATACTGTTTCCGCCAATTAACGGAGTGATATTCTAAATTGGCCCTTGGAACAAACTGAAAAAATCATTATGGCCCGAAGGCTTCAAAGTTTGGAGACCCCTGTTCTAGAGGAAAGCCTATGTGTATAATTCAACGATGTGTTGTGAGAATTGGTTGAAAAATGACGATGTTGTTTGTAGAGGTCAAATTGTAAAGTGTGGTTTATGAAATTACTATGGTAACGGCCGAATCAATCAAAAATTCAACACATATGGTTCTTCTTTTATAAATATATAAAAGAGTCCGCGATAACATATGTCTGTCTTTTGAGGATAGCTTACAATGCATATTTTAATGTTTAAAATAATAGTGACAAAAAACGTGGTAACTGTAAAATTATATGGACAGTTATAATATCAATCCTCATCAAATAAATATGTTGGTTACTTTAGGCATTTCATGTACATTATAGTAACCCTGTACATCATATAATTCAAATTAATATCTTAGCAATTATCGCAAAATTGAAATTATCACGCGAGAAAATGAATTCAAGCAGCAGCGGACTGTTAAATCGTATTTTTGTTTTGTGTTGGTCTCTATGTAGATACTATACTTAACAAATTCAAAATTCAAATTGTTAGTTCTGGTCATACTTTTGAATTTTTTGGAAGATAATTTTTATTAGTTTCTAAAGGTACGGTGCTTCGTACAGGGAGTGATTGTTGTAATAATTTCAGATTGTTAGAAGTCAACGGATCTTACTTTATATACCCCTGCCAACAGGTTGACCACCTATTATAAATCGGCTTCTAATGATCTACAATGTTTCAAAACATTAAACAGCATCAAATCTGTTCTAGAATATTTCATAATTACCTGGTATGTCCCTGAACGTTCTGATCGATTATTATCGATCATTCCAGAACTATCCAGAATGTTCCAGCATGTTATAAGAAGCTTTCGAACATTTTGGGCTATTTTAGAAATTTCCAGAGCGCAAAATATCCAGCGGAAACCTTCTTCTTGAATGGGGTATGATAATGATGATTATATTGATTATAACAGCTGCCCTAAGGCAGCTGCCCGAGCAGCTGATGAACTCGGTATAGTTTTCGACTCTGAACGAGGTGACCACAACTCTGTCACCGAGTTGGAACCCGTTCAGCAAAAAGCTCAGATAAAAGCCGCAGAGATCACCTTACTTCTGCGGAGACACAAGGATAAGCAAATGCATGGGATCTTCTTCAATAACATTGGGGACCTTGGCTTATCAAAGCGCCTGACGTTCGCTTTTCTCAGGTCGAGTGGGCTGAGGTCGGAAACTGAAGGGTTTCCAAGGGTTGCCAAGATGGTGTCTTCAACACATTAGTCTACCGCAGTCGAGTGATGGGTATAGAGGTTCCTGACACAAGGTGCAGGGCCTGCCGCGAGGCGCCTGAGACCCTAATGCACTTGCTATCAGCATGTCCAGCATATGCGGTCTCGGCCTATATCCATCGACATAACGTGGCCCTAAGAATGCTACATTACCATCTACGGAACTCTTACGCTATTGACGAGACACCGGTGTTGCCCTACGCTCCGGGGGATATTGAATCCGTTGTGGGGAACGAGGAGTGCCGAATTTATTGGAGCTATTCATTTCCTACCCTCAGGCTCATACAAGCTAATGAGCCTGATGTCCTTCTCGACCTCCAGAGCAAAACTATATTTGTCGTGGAGTTTTCAGCTCCTGGCGAGACGACTATCGTCAGAAAAGAGAGGGAAAACGGATAAAATATCGAGATTTTCTCTTCGAACTCCGCAGACTCTATTCAGATCACTCTGTCAAGATGGGTGTTCTGATTATTGGAGTCCTTGGTGGAATGATGTCCTCTCTACTCTCGAATCTTAAAATCATACCGGCTTGTCGCACTAAGGCAGACGTCTTAGCCGCACAGATGCAGAAGGCTGCCATTCTTGGCTCACTGCGCTTGCTCAGGGCACATGATTCTCGGACCCAAAGATCACTTAGCCCACGGTGTGGGGAGTGGTCATTGGTTGATAATGCTGGCGCGCCCTCCCGAATGTATCGGGGCTTCGGGGGATAGGGCCTGACCAGCGCACACTACGGTGAAAAAAAATGATAAATAAAGTATTCACTGTTTAAAAAAACAGGATTGAAGAAATATATAAAAAGTTAATATACTTAGATTATTTTTTTGAACATTAAGAGCGAAGGTCATTCCAGTTCATGAATGAATTCAACAACTGAACTGTTATTCCACTACGTCCCCAACAACTATCTGATAAAAAAAATTAAAAAGAAAGAAAAATACACAAATTTGTCCACATTACGATGATTAGGTTTGCAGAAATCATAATAAATGTATAGAGGACTACCACATCATATGTTTATATAAAATATGTTCAAAATATGTTTTTCCGTCAACCAGCTATCTCACCGCTACGGAAACTTGTACGAGCTGAGGAATGACGAGGTCTTACCTTCAACCGTGTGATTCCTACCACGGGTTGGACGATAGCAAGTGAAAATCAATCGTTCAGCCTGCGGCTTGAATCACCGACACACATATAGAAAGTGAACAAATCACTCACGTCGAACCGCTCGGCTACCGACTTACCTATCTCTCTTGATCATTCCACAATGGTATGATATATTCCAGGATGTTCCCTACCTTTCCAGAATGTTTCTAAATATTCTGGAATGTTGTGGAATGCTCTTGTTCAATACTGTTCTGAAATTTCTAGAAACTCCTTTTATTTACAAAACGCGCCTCTCAGGTAAAAACTGTAAATTTTTTCATAAATGAGAGGTAGACGGCCATCACAGCATATAATTTTCTATATCGTCCCACAATGATCTGAGATGTTCTTCGATGTTATGGAATGTCATGAAATGCTTTCAAAAACTCTGGAATGTTCTGGACTATTCTGGAACTTTCTAGAGGGCGAAACTTGCAGCCCTAATATCTTCAAAAATATGCCTAAGTAAAAACAGAAATAATATGTTTCATGAACAGGTTCCACAATGATCGGGGATGTTCCGGAATTTGGCAGAACTTTCCACAACATTCTAGAATGTTCCAAAATATTCCTGGATGTTTCAAAATGC
This sequence comes from Leptinotarsa decemlineata, assembly GCF_000500325.1. Taxonomy (NCBI): domain Eukaryota; kingdom Metazoa; phylum Arthropoda; class Insecta; order Coleoptera; family Chrysomelidae; genus Leptinotarsa; species Leptinotarsa decemlineata. Next base: position 458,710 of record NW_019289416.1, on the reverse strand, counting down.
TTTCGAATACTTTTGAATATTCCACAGGGTGGACTTCCAGTCCTTATATCTTCAAATGCATGTCCGCCAGGTGAAAACTTCCCGCTTTGGGTCCTAGTAATCTTATAAATTCCGAACACTCAGATAATATTTTAATCAATTAATATGATTGTATTATACACAAATTGATAATTGACTACTATATGGCTATATTTCTGGGGCTATTTTTACTTTTTCAAACCATGTTTCTGTTATCTAAAACCAAGCTATTCGTTCTCCCGTCGATATTTCTGGAGACTCAAATTGTCAAGACATCTTCAAATATAACAAAATAGTATTGATTATTATTTTTACGAATTGAACTTTCCTTCTGCGCTTTTGAACATAAGGAAATAATATTCAACAGGCGACCTTTTATCATATGTCACCCATATTTGGAATAACGCAATCGAGAATCAAGAGCTGTTGCGCTTGATATTTCTACTAAGGCTTTTGGACCGTGTGTGGCGTGAAGGTTTGCTGCAAGTGGCCGTCGTTGGCTATCTCTCGAATACATTCATCATCAACGCTGGTGTTTCCCAGAGATCCATATTCTCTCCAACCCTCCTTTTACTGTATATCAACGACTTATTGAAAAAAACCAAGAATCCAATATATTGCTTTGCTGACGACAGCACACTTGTCTCCATTTGGATTCCAGGACATCGGCTATGAAGGCACATCTTTACCGGCAGCAGGAGGTTGCATATCTTAATGAGGATCTAGAAGTGATTTCGAATTGGATTGAAAGTAACCAGGTTCAATTCAATGACACAAAAACCCAGGCATCGGTTTTCTCCAAGAAGATAAATGTCTTCGAACAGGATATAATAATGTCAGGTCAGTCAATTCCGCTTTCTGCTTCGATAAGTTTGTTGGGGGTTAAAACGGACCCTAATATGTTTTGGCACAATCATGTCACTGAAATTGCAAAGGCAGCTTCTCAAAGGCTTGGAACACTGTTCCGAACCAGAAAACTATACACACCTCATCAACTCTTGATGCTTTATAAAGCTCAGATCAGACCTTTTTGGAGTATTGTTCTCATGTATGGAGCTTTGCCCACAAACATACCATGAAGTTGCTGGATTCCATCCAGAAAAGAGCCATCCGCTTGATTGGAGACGCAAACATCACGTGCAGCCTTGATAGCCTGGAACATCGGAAGAAAGGTTCGAGATTTGCATCTCTTCTATAGATACTTTCACGAAAGGTGTTCCAGTGACTTGGCACATTTGATTCCACCAAGAGCGATACATATCAGAAATACGCGACGGGCTGTGACTGCTCATTGTTTTGAGGCTCAACTCAGTAACCTCGAACTTCACTGTTCAAGAACTCTTTCATCTGGAATACTGCGTTTATGTGGAATACATTTCTTAAGAATGATTTTCCAAATGGATTCAATCTACAGCGATTCAAATCCAATGCGAATCGCTACTTTTGCACAGGCAACGCTCTGAGAGTGTTTCAAGGATTTTTCTTTAGTGCTTCTGTTTCCTTCTTGAAAACATTCTCCACTAACGGAGAAAAATACCATATTGAAAAATAGTCTCACAATTTGATAAAGAATACACATGACAAAATGGTTTAGACTTTCACGGCTGAGGTTTTCAGTGTCATTTTTTCTCGAGTTTGAAAGCCGCGGATTTTTGGAACTTCTTCCTGACGTTTCGCTGGCGCGAGTGGCCAGCTTCTTCAGAGGTTTAACCAAGCCGATGTCCGATGTCATCGGACAGCAAGCCATGATGGTTAAACCTCTGAAGAAGCTAGCCACTTGCGCCAGCGAAACGTCAGGAAGAAATTCCAAAAATTCACGGATTTTAAACTCGAAAAGAAATGACACTGAAGAATACCCATATTTATCAATTACTTAATTTCCTCAAATCACAATTGGGTGTAAGCTGGCCCTGCGTGTTCGCTAATTTCAACGATTCAGATACACCCGTATTCGCAAGAGAGTTCAAGATTTAAGTAACTATGAATCTGTAAAGATCGATCCGCCTAATGATTAACGCAATTTATTGCGTAATTAACAGTATAAATTGCACCCACATGTTAAAGACATGCCACACGGAGTAATGAGCACACCTTTCCTTCAATTTGTACGCTGACAGGCGAGGCGTCGTAAAATTGAAAGGAAACTTCAAATCATTCAGATAGAAATAGTCCACAGGGTTGGACTCGAGAAGAAACGAAATTTTCGAAGACAGAAGAAAAACTGTGTAGCTACCCGACAAAACTGATAACTTGAAATAATCTAAGTTGAACTATTTAATATTGACATTGTTTAACTTGGGACCAGCTTAGGTCAATACTTAAATTTTATGTTTATTAATATGATAATGTGAGGACAGTAGGGAGGGTGAGTGCATAGGCCCACAGCATTTAGGCCACATGTGACCCATTGTACTCCCGAGGAGTTGTCCTCCTAGGCCATCGTCCATCCTGTCATTCACAGGAAGGAGACTAGATCACTAGAAGTCATCTCCTTTATATCGGCAGGTGTAGGCCAAAACTCACCGAACACACAATCTCTTATTAACGATAATTCCGGACACTCACATAAGACATGCCTGGCAGTGTCATCTTCCTGTTCACACATCCTGCATAGAGGTGTGTCCACTAGCCCCGTAATATGGAGGTGTTTCCTTAGTTGACAGTGACCAGTCAGAAATCCTACTGTTGAGCGTAGGTTTTTCCTGGTTTTTCGGCGCCAGCTTCCCAAGGTCGCCCAAGGTGATCCTGGCAAGACTGCATTCTTTGATTCCATCCCATCTCCTTAGGGATTGAGCATGGGTGTGACGTTTGGCTAGTTCCGCAATTAAGGAAGTCATCAGATCGTAGGTGTCACTGGGTCCTGAAATTCTTACTCCAGCCGCTACCTTAGCTAAAGAGTCGGTAACGCGATTACCTTTACTCCTGTCATGCCCTTCAACCCACCTCAGGATAATGTTATTATCTACCGAGGCTTTGGCTAAATCTTGGTGGTACTCTAGTACTAGCCCTGAGGTAACACGTTGATTGTTCAAGGCTAATAGGGCTTGTCTACTATTAGTGCAGATTGTTATGTTTTTGCCAGAAATTCTTTTCCTAGTTATTTCTTTTGTGGTCAATTGTTACTTTTGTAGGATTAAATAATAATACTAATAATGTATATACACAATTAGTATCATCATTTATAAGCCACGTTCCACATATTTAAAGAATATTACGTGCTTGCTGGTTCGATTTTTATAATGCTTGTTATCGATTAATCGTATTATAATCATATTATTATACTTACCTTTCGTTAGTAGATTCTGTAATGTTCCGAGGATCATCTTCTGATTGTTTCATCAATTTCAATAATCACTCACAAAGGCGGTGATGATTATAGATTGAATGCTCACTGTCAACAGTATATTGAAGTCAATTGAAGAGTCCTAAATACGGCTAGCGCTGTGGGTTAGAGTGAGGAGACAGGAAAGTCAGACAGACTGGCTCCGTTACGCGTTACGTAACAAAGCGGTTTACCCTCCGATAAGAAGTTATCACTTAAAAAATTAATCGAACATAACACACATAATTTCCATTTCAATTTTGGAAAAAGTAGGTGAATGGGGTAGAGGGGTGAAAATATCGAACTTCTTTGGATTGGTCTCCTTTAAATTCAACTCTAGGTTTATGATATACTTCGTTGGAACATAGTTTCACCTGAAATTTCTGAGTTGTTTTTGAGGATTATCGAAAAACAGATTGTGACAAAATCTCTTACTCGAAACAACTCATTTGGTACATTTGAAACTTTTTTGGTCTCTTATTCACAAAGATATTAAATTTGATCATTTTTTTATACCAGACATGTCTTCTGAATGAATAAGTTCACACTTCACATAGTCGAGAAAAGGCTTGTAAATATTGTACTTGGATGGTGGGTATAAATTACTCTGGTGATAGATTTGTTGAATAAATACCGTAGGGTTTCCGTTTTGTTGAATTCAGGGAATGTTGACATTTTCTGAACTAAGCCAATTACGATTCTCCAGATAAGATAATACATTTTTTGATTTCTTATGACACTCAGATACTACTTTAGTCAATAGTGTAGTCATTTTATCCTGAAAATGTATTTTATTTTTATTTTATTTTATTTTTTTCACCAACCAAGTATGAATTCAGATCTATATCGTTTTACTGTAAATACTGGGCAATCCAGTATTTACTGGGCAGTATTTACTGGGCAATCAGTATCTACAGTAAAACGAGTTGAGACAGATCAATCCATTTCAAAAAAGATTTCGAAATAAACAAAGTAGAACTTCTGAACAGCTAACTCAAGAAATTTTTTAAATGATTCATGGACCTATCGTTGAAGAAAATTGTTCTAAGTAACATGTTAAGGTAACTTTCATGAATTTCCATTTTAGTTGTGAAAATTATATTTAGTACACACGGAGAAAAATGGTCCAAATGAACTAATGGTTATTTAACATGAATCCATGATTACTCAAAATATGCTCGTTTAAAGACAATTAAATGGGCAACTTGTGTAAAATAAAAAAACTAGGCCACATTGAGACAGTTTGGGCCACAGCATGAAAAATCTTAAGAAAATTTATTGAAAATTCACTTCAATTCCTACAAAATAACGTTGTTAGCATACCAAAAACAAACAAAAAAAATCACAACTGTTGATTGACCGCTAAACAATGACCTACTCAAATATACAATTCCTGATAGTTAAAGTTAGTAAAAAATCGATTTGTTTCTCGAATCTACACTATATTTTTTTCAAGAAAAAAACACAAACAATACAGGAAAATCATCGAGATGCTCTTAGAGCGGTTCCTGTGCGGAAGTAGCGATTCACATTGAATTTTAATCGCTGGAGATTGAATCCATTTGGAAAAATGTTCTCAGGAAGTTTATGTCCAGTCATTTTAGGGGTTTTGCCTAGAAAAGGGGACAAACCCAGCTGTAAATTTGTATAAACTTTGTATTTTGGCATCATAAAAGTATTCTCGAAATTCACATATGATTCGACGGCCGCAAATTCAAAAATTGGGGGTCAAAAGTGAAAAAAAACGACTTTTTGCAGTTTTTTGCAAATATCTCGTGCCCAATGGGTTTTATGCTAATTGTATTCATTATTAATATTGTAGGGAATCGAATTCTCTACAACTTTTGTTTCAAACATTTTTTCATACGTTGAATAGTTTTTGAGACAGAGGTTCCTGGGGTTCCAAATCATGTCCTAACCAAGTTTGAACTTGGTAATAAACACGATTGAAATGTTGGTGAGCTGCTCCACTTGTTGGTGGGATATTCGATAACTGCACAGGTTTATTGAGCTTTGTTAGCTTAGCACATATTGTGCATAACGAAGGTGATCGATAATATCTACAGACTTTTGAGCATTATAAACAACTAAAAGTTTGCAATCCACTGTCAAATAATCTTTGAACCACGCAGTTTTCTTCTTGAAATGCTGCGACAAGTTCATACAAATTAGATAGTTTCTCGAATGTTCTTAAAAACGTTTTTTATTTCTTTTTAAAGAGCGCAGAAGTCGTATCACAGCCGCCTAAAACGTGAAGAAACAAAATTTTAAACAAGATTTACTAAATTATTTTCTACTTAAAATGCAATTACCGTAAAAGAGAATACAATTAAAATGTAATTAAAGTATATCCCTTAATGACTTTCTGAAATACAAAATTAAATTGCATTATTGAATTCATAGATAGATTCATTAATGAAAAAAATATTTAAATATAATGTATTTGTTAATAAAAAATTAAAATTATTTATTATTGTTGTAATCAAATGTGCCAAGTCACTTGATCACTTTCCGTAAAAGTATCTATAAAAGAGAGACAGATCTCCAACCTTTCTTCGATGTTTCAGACTATCAAGGTTGCAACTGATGTTCGCGTCTCCAATTAGGGGGATGGCTCTTTTCTAGATGGAATCCCAGTAGCTTCAGGGTATGCTTGGGAGCGGAGCTCCATACATGAAAACAATACTCCAAAGAAGGTTTGATCAGAGCTTTATAAAGCATCAACTTATAACGAATTCATGGAGAAACGAAGTTATTTGTATCGAGGGACAACTTTTCGATGCAAAACACTATTTTAGGTTTTATTTTGTGACTAACAGATAAAGTTCGAATTATATATCGCTAGTGCATATGCAAAAAATCATAGAATTAGGACAAAAAAACAAAATAAAATTAGTTGAAATCAAAGTCAAACACTTTCTTCTCGTAAGATGTTCTTTTATAGTTTCAATTACACGTACTATTGACTAACGTCGTAGAAAATATTTCATAACTTTTCAAATACATTTGTGATCCATCATTCAAGATTTCATCGCTTTCACTCTCCATTAATTTGGTTCAACGGTGGGAAACCATGGGTGTGATGCAAAGCATAAGAAAACACGTTCGCAATGTAGAAAAAAGTTTCAGTATCACTGCCGAAATGATTTCAATCTATTTCTCAAAGGACTGAAGAATTTCGAATGATTTGGATGTTGTGAACAGTAAACATAGCCAACTTTAAACCCAGACAATTTTACGTGAAGGTATTCAGCATAATTATAACTATGTGGATCTGATCATATTTACTTATTATTCTATGCTCTCTTGTCCTTACTTTCTATACCACTTTACTAAATCATATCTTTTGGATCCTATGTATTTCTCCGCCAACTTTTTGTTGTTGAGTTAAGTTTCTATGTTAAAATATTTGTTTCGGCAATCGTGCGAGATGTATTCATTTTCTAGGCGCTTTTTCTTTGAGAAAGTAGCATTTTTCTCGACTAGTCCGGGAAGTTCGTACGTTCCCGGGCTAGGAATGGTTTTTGTTCGCAATTATCGCAATAAACTATGGAAATCAGCAGCGATATTGACTATGAAAATGTGCCTTACGAAATTTCCAATGAAAAATCAAATTCCAGGAACGAAAACGTTCATGATTTGTTCTCGAAATGGATGAAAATGAAGAAATGCAAAAGTATTACAGAGGATGTAGCTTTGGCTCATTTGATGCAAAAATTTGAAACTGTCAAAGTATCTACCTTATGGAGCATGTACTCTGTTCTGAAAAGTACCATTTCAGTGAAGAAAGATGTGAACATAGCCGGGAAGAATGTTGATTGGAGAGTAAAAAAATCAGAAGTCAATTGATCTAATAAACGATAAGGAAGACATATTGCTCGTGAAAATATCAGACTTCAAAACACATATTGAGAGAACTTTTGTTGTAATTGGGCAAAAAAGCTTGCTGTTGTATAGGCAATATTTACTTTTAGGCCATCCCATAATCCACATATGAATATGACTTTCCTAATTTAGGTGCTTCACAAAGGTACTTGATGAAACATATCTATGCCGATAAGCAAATTCATCAAACCTAATATTTTCAGTTCGGCACAGCATTGATGAACTAAATATCAGTTCTATAGTTTGAATAATTTAAGTGTGAATGGTGTCAAGCCTACTTCCCCCAGAGTTATTTCACTATCGTCGGAACAGCAAAAAATATTCAGGCTCGAAGAACATTAGTAATTATCACATATAGTCTCCCATCATATCTGTCTATCTAATCGTGATAAACCCAAGAAAGTTCCTAACGGGTTTTCATACGGTTTTCACCAATAGACAGAGTAATTCAAAAAGAAATATTTTAAACAGATTTTTAAACAGAAATATAATGATATTATCCGTGAGAAGTCGGGGCGGTGCTGCTACCCGGAGAACTGTCATCGGAAAGAGTACCTTGTTTTTTGAGAAATAACAAACAGAAAAATTCAGTATATATTGTACTTCTTTCATAGTTATATAAAAAGTAGGCGATTGAATATGTACATCTTTCAAGCTAACTGTTATGTGGCCATTATTTCAAATTATGAAATAATGGCCACCTATTATGTACGAATTGAAAAGCTATTCAAACAGATATAATGTTAATCCTTATTAAATAAATATATCAATAGTTCATCTTAAACATTTCATGCGCTTTATAAGTAATTGCCGGTTACGTCATGTAAGTTGTCCCTTTTTAGGAAGAAACTGTCACGTTTCAGGGGGTATACCCAAGTCATACACATGACATAAACAATGACAGTCAAAATATATGCCGGTAATATTGTCCAAGTACTAGATGAAATTGCACAGGAATGGTGGAAAACGTGTTCCAGCAATTGTACTGGCCGGCAAATTCACCTGACATGAATATCGTCGACCATTACACTATATTTCAGTAATGAGAATTTAAAATTAACATTGACATGTTTCTTCTTGTAGTTCCACTAAAATAAAGACTAGTGAAATCATATCAAAATTGCCTGAAATTACTATGCTGTGCTTGAAAACCCGAAAGAGTATTTTTGAAGACGGAATGAGACTTATACAAATTTATAAAGAATACACCTAAGTGAAAAAAATGTTTTGAATTGTCAACAAACCAGAAATGATTTAATTTTCCAACTCTCCTTGAGCGGAATTGTTTGACAAAAAAAATAGAAAAAACGATAAAAATACATTCGTTCGACTACTACAATTATATTATCCACATCTTCGATTCACTTTTTCCATTCTCAATATTGAATTAAAATCCTCATGGACGTTTGTAAGCAAATTTTGAGGTGATGTTATTGAGTATATTATACCATCAAAATTGTTTATCTCTTCAGCAAATTGACAACTTTCGAAGTTGTAATGGATTTCATATTCACTACCACTAGTAAACTAAAGTTGTGAGTATATAAAAATATTCTGATAACTCACCTTCCATCACAAAGTGGAATTTCAAAACGTTCGGAACTGAGTTTTGAAAAAACACTTACCTGTAACAAAAAAATGCGTTTTAGAGAAATAATAATACATGAAAAATTGGGTAAAATAATCTAAGAAATGCTGAACAAAATTAACCTTGCTGCTTTGATGAAAAAATCAATTGAATATAATATTTCTTAAATGTTCTCCCCTTTCATTTTATGAAAAGGTCAACTCAAAAAGATGAAATTTGGGATAATGAAATTAATGCATGAATACTTCATTTTGAACAGAAATTGACAGATAAAACTTCCAAGATGGCGACTGGGCGCCATCTGGGAAAGAAATTAAATGGAAAGGGGGGTCTTTTAAAACATAATTTTGAAACTCCAGATAAATACTTCACAACCCTAGAATATGAAGTCAATACCTTTACCTACTACAAAATGGCGAAACATTTAATAATTTCCTGAAGACAAACATATAAATATCGATATTTCTAGAAATATTCCTTTTTATCTGCCATATGGCAATTCCAACAACCCAATAAGGTTTGTTGAATTATTTTTTGTTTATAAAAACGATAAAAAATGTCAGTACGACAATGAACATCATTGTTCAGTTAAAATATTTTCATTTCATTTCGTTTTCGGTTTTACTAGTAGAAAGGTACTACGTCAACAATCTTTAAAATGGTCAATTCTCGTCCATTGGAAAAAAAAATGAAGCGACGCGTAACTTTCACGAGACTGAAAGGATTTTCAATGAACGTTTTCCGAATCGTTCTATATGTAGAAAATATTTGAGGAAACTTGTATCCAAATTCACAACTACCGGTAGTGTACATAACAAAAAGCCTTCAGGTCATCCGCACATTCCGGAAGAATAGCAAGTGCAAATAATTGGTGAAATGGTAGTAAATCCTGAACAGTCTACTTATTCCGTCGCGAATGTTTGTGAGGTGTCTCCTTCTACTGTGTGGAGACTTTTGAAGAGGAAGATGACCCTGATCAAAGAACAGAATTCTGTGAAATCATGACGAAAACCATTGCAAAGCATCCTACCTATCTCCCCAATATTTGTTTGAGTGACGATTGAACATTTTTTTAAACGTCAATGTTCCCAGACAAAATTGCCGTTATTGGAGTGACACCAACGTTTTCCGGGAAACACATACCCAATATCCTGAAAAAATTAACGTTTGGACAGGAATATTGGAAAACCATATTGTAGGACGACCTCAATTTATTGATCAAAATTTAACAGAGGAACTGTATTTGAATATGCTGGAATCACTGAAATTTTCGAAGCGAATCCTAATGAATTTGATATGGATATTGTACTCCAACAAGATGGAGTACTACGTACTACTACATTACTCCAGATAAGTAACAAACTATTTGGATACTACTTTTCCCAGTCGTTAGATTGGCCGTCGAGTTCCTACAGAATGGTCAGCCCACTCGCCAGATTTGACACCTTTGGACTTTTTTATGGGCCTATTTGAAGCAAAAAGTGTAGGAAACTTAACCTGCTTCAATATTAGATATACGGCAGAGAATAATAAATATTTGTAGAGATATTGACGTTACTGTGTTCGAAAATCTTCGGCGTGAAATATCGGATAGGCTGCTCATATGTCAAAAAGTTCAAGGCAACCATTTCGAGCATCTTCTGACCTGACTTCAAGCTTATTACCTCATATTATGTAGTTAAATATCAATGTATTCAGGCAATTATTAAAAGTTCCGTCATTTTGTAGTAGTTGAAGATATTGACATTATATTCTAGAGTTGTGAAGTATTTGTCAGGAGCTTCAAAAAGATGTATCACAAGGCCCCCCTCTCCATTTAATTTTTTTCCCAGATGGCGCCCAGTCGCCATCTTGAAAGTTTCACCTGTCAAAGTCACTTCGAAATAAAGTATTCATGCAATAATTTCATTATCCCAAATTTCAATTTTTTGAGTTGACCCATTTAAAAAATGAAAGGAGGGGACATTAAAGAAATGCACTATATAGTAATAAGCTGAAACGAGGCAAAAATTAGAATTTGAATATATCGGTCAGTATAGACCACAAAAAAATAGGATAAATATTCATGAGTTATGAAGCTACGACACTCATGACATTGAAACGGACAAAACTTTTGAAGCAACCTGATATTTGAGAAACAATTTCTCTTTGAAAAAACAATTTAATTACAGTTGTTTCATTCCGTGCCTTCATACTCCCTATTTTATCGAAAATAATGTACCTACTGTAACCGCTAATAACCCTAGTGGTTGATGCGGTGTTTTTCCTTTTAAATAATAAATAATAATAATAACTTAGCACTGGCGCATTGTGGCTTGAAAAAAATTAGTGCTGAATGAAAAGCAAGGGGGTTATTTCATAGACAGAAAACTAAAATAATTTTTCCATTTAGATAGTATATTTTTTTATTAGAATGGAAAAAGGTAACATCCTGTGAATTTGGCACTTATTTCAAAACGTGGTTTTTCTGATGATGGTGTATTACTTTTATGTGAGACTTTTTTCATACACGCTCTTGGGACACACGGTATATGAGTATGAATTCATATGAATCCATATAGATATGAACATTCAGTTAATGAAATATTACTCAAAAATACAGGTTATTCAAAAACTGTTACAGATACCGATGATGGTAATGTAGATCTCTGAATGTTTACACCAACACCCAATACGACAAAATTTTTTCACTCCACTTATAAAACACTGACATAAACAGTATAATTATTTGTAGCAATCCAAACGGATCAACAGATATTTTCCAAGAAAATGTTATCATATTCAGCGCAAATGAGTATGATATCTAGGTTGCTGAAATGAACAATTATTCCACCCAAGCATATCACGAATTCAGTGGGTGTATTGTATTGAATAAGAAATATGCTGAAGAGGCGTCTGCCTTACCATCAAAGAAACTGTTTAATAATAAGTTCTGAATACTTGATGACTGGAAAATCCGGAACGGAGTGACTTATGAGATAACCCTCTGATTTCGGTTAGTTGAAATCGAGAATATCTTATCACGATTCTCCACCATTCATCACTCTGGGATTCCCAAACATCTAATATAGTTTGGTTTTTATATATCTTGGGCAAGAACAAATATTTTCTTTCGGAACACCCAAGTAACAGTTCACTGTGAGATTTGTACTAAGCAGCTTACATAATTAATTTCATGTCGCGATTTATAATAAAAGGTTACAAAAAATAGAGGATACTTTCGAAAGCCTAACTTCCTCTGATAACGCTAAATTAATATCATTTGATGTCCAAAATATATTTCCTGGTGTAGTAAAACTAGACCTTGAGATTTGCTAACATACTACATGAGCTGAAAAGTCTTGGGCCTGACACATAGATGGCGCTAGTCTTATTGCATTCACCGCTTTTTCAGTTAGAACTGACCTTCAAAAAAAATCAATATTGAAATTGTTCAACTAGAGAATATTATATGTATATCAATAAAATATTTATTGATTATTTTGTGTATGTACATATTTTAAAACTACCATAAGCCTGTTGTTACTTTTGTAGGATTGAATAATGATACTAATAATGTAAATACACAAAATTGGTATCACCCTTTTCAAGGTATATTTCACATAATAAAAGAATATAACGTGCTTTCTGGTTAGATTTTTATAATAGTGTCAACAGTACATGTCTAACGCACACTTAACACTGATTGTCTCTCCGACGAGAAAGAAAGAGCCTGCCTTTCGCTGCTGGCGCAGGTGTGAGAGAAAGGGAAGCCAGACAAACTGGCGCCGTTACGCGTTAGGGAACGAAGCGGTTTACCCACCCATTTGAAGTTATCACTTCAAAAAGCTATGTCAACCATGTCAAATATTTGTTGAACCACCGTGGATGGATTTTGTCATACATAATTCCATTATTCTATAATTGGCATGAAGGACTATTGAATATTTCACTATCACACTAGGAAACAAACTATGTACCAGCATAGATTGTTTTCGACGTAGTATACAGAAAAGATAATAATTTGAGTAAATTTGTTGAAAACAATGAATACAAAAACTTCAGGATCTTATATATCAGGAGCACCTATTTAAGTTGATACATCACACATTTTATTCAATTTCAGATTGAAGCGCTTATTACTACCATTAGTAAATGTTGAACTGAGGAATCTTGGATGGTATTACTTCATCGGTAGGTATGTTGGATGCCGGTGGGAGTAGCTATAATAGGTGTTCATTCATATAGAATTAGAATAGAATAGAAATTATTTTTTGGGAAAGAAAGTTTTTGGCTTTCTACTACTCCATCTGATACAAAAAAAGGGGATGAGAGAATCTTCCAAAGAAAGGAAGGAAGTAATCAATTTGAAACTCTATACATGGATGTGTAGATCATGCAAAGAAGTAACTTTCAGACACAAACTGAAAGAAAGTCCTCCTGAAATAGCTACTTTCATATAAACATTGAATTACACGAAAGAAAATAATTCTTTCGAAACAAATACTTCTATATGAACACTGAATTATACAGAAGATACTTTTCTCTACTCAGTTTGTATTTCAAACATTTATTGTGGAATAAGAATCAGATATCATTCTTTCCAAAAAATTAATCACTTCTAAAAATATAACCCCTTCAATTCAAAGAAATTATTTTATACTGAACAACAAACAGAATGGTTACATGATGCACAATTTTTTTAAAGATCCTTACATATAGTATTCATTGAGTATCATTGATACAGTTAAAATCGATATAAAATATGACAATATAAAACAATAAATGATAAAATTACCGTAAAAAACTCAGACACATTTGAGCATTCAAAGGAGTTGTCTCTCTATAATACTGAATATATCTCGTTCACAGTTCCTCACCATTTTGTTAACGGTTTCGAGACATTGTTGAAGAGGAGACAAATTGTTTGAGACACAAAACAGATTGTCTCTTCTTCTCAGTCTTACGTCAGGTACAATAAAATCAATAGTATAGAGAATTTCAGGTACTTTCCGTTTTCTAAGAATGTTAAAAACAAAAATCACTTCCGAGGACTCACGGCGGTCTTTCAATGGTTGCATATTAAATACTTGTAATTGACTAGAATACGATATAAAGGCCAGACAATGTATTTCCTGAAAAAGAGTGTTCTTAATAATCGTTTCTGGACTTTTTCTACAGTATCAGAATATAATAAGGTCTTTGGTTTCCAAATGACACAACCATATTCCAGCTTTGAAGGAACAATGGAGTCAAAGAAATAAACAAATATCGAAAGTGAATTCACGCATAGATCTCAAGACAAAGCTCATTTTTCTATAAAATTCAGATACTAAGTATTCAATGTGCCGAGAGAAACTGAACACACCAGTAAAAAGATCTCGAGATCTTCCATCTCATTGATTCTCTGTAAATTGGTGTGACTAATAGTTCTTAATAATGGTTGACTTCCTTCGTGTGAAGCTCATTATTTTGCATTTAGCTCCGTTGAGAGGTAGGTCAGATACTGAAAAATGAGTAGATAGATTATTGAGATCACCTTGAAGCATATCAGAATCTTTTTCGCTTTCTATTCTCCAAAAAAGCTTGAGATCATCGGCATATAGGGGAAATTGAGTATGCCCGATATACCGAGAAACGTCATTAGCAAATAACACGAAAAGGAGAGGTCCAAAAATCGAGCCTTGCAGAACTCCCGAAGTAGCGGTGAATTCGAACGGAGATACGTTGTTGAACTGTACGAACTGTATTCTGTTGGATAGATAGCAGTGAAAGAAATCAAGTGTGTTGTTTGTGAAACGGAATGCTTTCACTTTCAGGATCAAATACTCCCAATATTTTGAATGCGAAGTATTCAAAAAACATAGGAGTTATCATCCCAATGATGGGGGTCGAATTTGAATCATCCTGTATATTTGGAACTAGAGTTTTTCTATACCTGAGTAACTGTCAATATATTTTGGTTCATGATCTTCTTGATAAGATATTTTTACAAATGTAGTGAATTGCATTTTGGATTTTGGTTCTAAATACAACAAGCTGCATTATTACTTTGTAGCCTGTTGAGTACCCTCTCTGGTGATTGTGTCATTGATGTTTGAAATGTCAATTCGGTATATATTCGAAAACATATATACATACTTTCGATCTGTCAATAATGGGGAATGTTCCTCCTGACGAAAATCAAGTAGTTTTCATAAAAGAGCTCTAAAACAACGCATTTTAAACTTATCATTTCAACCTTTTTCTTAAAAAAAAAAATTTTCAAGTATTTAAATAAATAAAAATACTTAAAAAAGAGAAATGAAATAAATGCATTCAACATTTAAAGGGATTCGTTTTTATTACACCATTTGGCAACATCGAATATAGCTAATAAAGGACAATGAATGTGTTACCTGTATGAGACAAACAAAGATGACATATTTCAGAGGCGTGCTGTTCTGTTTACTTATGTTCCAAGTTCCGAGACATTCTGTGACATATGACATATTGTTCACCTAACCTATCTTCCTCTATATGAATAAATAACCAAACAACTGTTGTTTATGTGGCTTGTGGAGGTGGTATTGAACTATAATTATATTTTGCCTTAATTGTTGATTTATAAAGATAATATTTCTTTTTTAAAGTAGAATATCTAGGTACGTATAAATTATTTCAACTTGATATAGGCGCCGTTGCCAATATGTGAATTAGAAACAAATCCCTTTAAAAATTAAAACCCAACATTTGAAACATCAATTTGAATATTTTTCGAAGTGAATTTGAAAAACTCATGAATTAAACTCATCTTTATTTTGTTCAAACTTGCATTTCCTGTAATAACCCAAATTGAGGAACATTCCTCATTGTAGGTTACGTGTTGTAGGACTTAAAGAAAACATAGACAGAATTTGACATTTTCATGATTGTCGGTTTTGAACCATAAAATATTTGATCATTGAATGTTTCCTGAGAATTCAAAAAAATCTGAAAATTTTCCATATTCTCCACCTTTATCGTTATTTATTCTCAGTTACAGTAACTGACGTAGATTTAGTTTGGTTGTAGGTAATAAACTGCACTACTGGAACTTCAATTCTCATATTCTAGCTTGAATTACCCTGTATAAATCCGGGTTCGAAAGCAGTGCTCGCATTCTTCCACCATTAAGAGACTCATGTGACAAAAAGTAATACTCCATGCCCCATAGTTCTGTCTAACTAAACCATTTTAATCCGCTCTCAGACACCTGCGGAGATAAGACCACAAACTGCATTTTCTTGTACGCTTGAGTTGGTTCTGAAATGTTGATGACGGCTTTTATATTCGGATTCGATCATATCTAAATATAATACCTTCGAATGGTGACTTCTTCACTATCACTTTCAAATTAATTTCAACACATTGAACATTGAACGGATATTTCGCAATGGTAATGATATTGCTTTGTATAGTCCGCAGATGTGAATGTGCATCATTTCCTGTATCGAATTTTTTCCTCGGGGCAGTTGGGCAACGACATGACTTTCATGGTGTGAGAATTTGGTGTATGAAATAATTAATTTTCTGCCTGGTGACAACATGGATTCACATGGATTCACAACATGGAATTCACATCCAATATCCGACAGTATTTTTATATTCGTGTGAATTGAATTATGTCAAGGCTCGACTACAGTAGCAAATTATGACACGCTGACTGTTCGAAAAAATCCTGAAACACGTCAAATTCAAACTAAAATTTGACATACTTCAACGGAAAAATGCTATCACTACCATCAAACCCCGTATGACAGGTACAACCCCCAATTTTTTTAATGGGGAGTATATGCCTGTGCTATATCGTTTGAAAGCTCTCTTCATTCTCTATCCAAAAATGTTATCGCTTTCAAGTTTATTGCAACAATTAAGATAAAATATAACTTAAAATCATGTGGTTACCGAAATTCGATAAAATACACTTAAAACTATATGCTCAAAACTTATTTCATGTTGAGGTATTGATAATAATAAAGTAAGCAAGAACCAAAGCAATATTCTTTTTAGATAGTATCTTTTCAAAAACTCTAAATAATTTCCGTTGCAACGTTAGTTTGAAACGCGTTGTCAACTTGTTTTGCATGTTACATAAGTTATCAGTATTTCAATTTTAGTTTCAAGTTCGTTAACTTCAAGTCTGACAAATGGTTAGATTAACGGAAATGTATGAAATAACAGTTTCACAAATGAATGGTTACGGAAATAAAACCCGAACACAACAGGAAGTAGCTCGCCTATTTCATGAGAAATTTTCTAACTCACCGCCCATATCTCAAAGAACAATAAGCAAAATAGAGAAACAGTTTTACGATCTTGGTCATGTGGGGCATATAAAAAAAGCAGCTGCCAATGCAATGAGTGATGAAGTCAAATCAGATGTGATGCTTGATTTTGAGGAAAACTCACATACATCGAATAGACAGGCATCCACTACATTCAATGTTAGCCATACATCGATAGTAAACATACTGAGATCGGAATTTAAAATATCATCTTTGGAACAACGAAGGAGCTTGAACTGTATAATATTTCTACACAAAATAATGAATAATAAAATTAACTCTTCAGAAATTCTTAATGCGATTCCATTCAACATTCCTCCTCGTCGTATACGTTCTACCACTGGTTCACATTCTCAAATTAGCTAATATTTTCAACACTTTGATTGATTTAGACTGGACCTCACCCCCAGCAATTTATCGTGAAAATGTTTTAGACTGCATATTGAATACAAGTATTTGAGACTGATTTCCTACATCTCCACAATTTTGGACTCGGTTCATCTCCTACAATTCTGGACATTGACTAATAGGTAGTAAGTATAATATAGACAATATTTTTATGTCGATAATTGTAATTCATCTTATTTATTCAAGTAATTAGGCTGAAATAGCCTGATCGGGTAATAAATAAATAAATTAATTAATTAAAATAAAATGAAATAAATCCCAATAAAATAATACCTAGGAGCTCATGGAAGACGATTTTGATAAAAGAACTCATTTTTGTGAGCAAATGATGGACTTGTTGGATAACAATATCATCCAATTAGAAGACGTTATGTTTTCTGATGATGCTAATTAGCAAAATTGTCGCTACTGGTCAATGGAAAATCACTGGATGAGAGAAGAACACACGCAGTACCCTTAAAAAGTTAATTTTTGGGCAGGAATTGTAGGAAACCATATTAATGGTCCCCTTTTCATTGAGGGCAACTTGAATGGCGATAATTATTTGGCACCATTTCAAAATGATGTCATTCCAAGTTTAGCAAATTTATATCATGATACAGGAAACCCTCAAATTCCAGTGAATATGATATGGTTTCAGTAGGATCGAACACCACCACATTCCCAAGTTAATGCCCGGCAATACCTCGATACAACATTTCCCAATCGGTGGATAATGAGGGGAGGAACGATTGAATGGCCAGCGCGATCACCTGATCTTTCATCATTAGATTTCCTTTTGAATGGATATGTGAAGAGCAATATGTATTAAACTAAGCCTTCAGATTTGAATGACTTAAAAAAACAAATAACGCTTGCGATTAGGTCAGTCACGCCTGATATGTTAAATAATGTTAGAGATTATTTGGGATTAGGATGTTGCCAAGATGTTCGCGGGGAACCGTTTGAACATCTTCTTTGTCAACATCCATAGTTCTCTTTCGTATTCTACATTTCATTACGTTTTGCATTACATACTAGTTTTTGAGTGTATTTTATCGAATTTCGGTAACCACATGATTTTAATTTATTTCATCTTGATTGTTGCAATAACCTTGAAAGCAACAACATGTTTGAATAGAGAATGAACTTCGCTGCCACATGCTTCATGCCCAAACTTTTCGAAAAAAATTGCATGGCATGCATCCTTAGCAACTTTTCTAATAGTGATACGGCGATTCTCCGTAACAATTTTCTTCTGTCGGTTGTTGATGTGCTCCATCCCTCGTAATATACCTTTTTAATAGCAGGGGAGCCCACGATGCAAAACGGGGATTTACTCGAGCGTCATAGAGACCTATTAGGCTGCAAAGCTCAGATGATAAGAAGAAAAAAATGTTATATGATATATACCTTTTCATCGGTGGGGGAAGCTGTTGTAGAATATTAAATATGTAAAAAAACTGTAGCATGGACATACTCGAGCGCGTCAGATATTGATACCATCAATGTCCTACGTATTTTTAATAACGTTGGTATGTCAATCTGATTGTTTGCATAATGTGGGTGGTTGTACGTAAGGGTTAAAGCTGAAAAAAAAAATCGAAAGCGTCAGATTATCTAAGGGGTGTTAAGTGCATCAAAAAAAAGCTCTCATTCAATAATCTGACAATTTCGATCTGACGCAAACTCGCAGCCATTATTATAATGTGCAAAAAAAATCGTCATTTTGAAATACTCAAGCGCGTTAGATCAAGATATATATGGTTCATCTTTATGTTTTAGACGTGCTGTCTCATAGTATGACGATTATCTAGAGGGATTTGCCTAATCTGACAAAATATTTTTATTTTTTTTTTATTCATTGAACTTAATTAATTGAAAAGCTCAGGAAATAGCCCGCAAATGAATGAGTGTATGTTTTGTAAGTAGAATAATTGTATTTATAAAAAAATAATTTAAGAAAAATGCTCAAAAAAAGTTAATTTTTTATAATCAATTAATTAATTAATGAAGAAAAGAGAAATGAAATTTTCTATGTTTTCAATCACTTTTATCTCTAACTAACGTTACTGCAGTGACTTATACAATATATAAGTTTGAAAATGTCCTTATAGGACGAAACTGCAGTAACGTTAGTTACAAATAAAAGTGGTAAAAAACATAGAAAGTTTCATTTCTCTTTTCTTCATTATGATTTCCTACCACGTAGTAACGGCTACATCCATCAATTAATTGAATAATTATTCATCATCTTCATCACGAACGAATCTCTGTGATCAGCTGTGATGGCGTCATGGCAACAGAATTCAGAGTGGGGACGGAGTGAGAGATTAATAGATAGAGAAAAAGTGAAAAAGGAATAGAAATGCGGAGAGGGAAATATAGGCATCACGCAGCTGCATTAAACTTTCTCGACGAATTTCTGCTATTTTGGCTTGCGGAAATCGTCAGATTATATATTTTTCGATATCCTTGAATTATTTTCTTCAAAATAAAAAAAAAATAGCTACGCTCGAGAATGTCGAGATGACGTTTTTTTACAACTTTGCTGCCCTCCCCTTTTTTTACGTCACTCTCAAATTGTCAGATTACTGGAATAGACACTTTTTAGCATGTAATTAACTCACCTTACCTTAATCTGACGTGCTCGAGAATTTCTGGGCGGCCTTATTTATATATGGGGCTCATATTTGGTGGAGGTACTTAACCGGGTACAAGGTATCCCCCTGTATATTAATCTGCCGCGCTCCAGTAAATCCCGAAATCCCCACATGGACTCCCATAACCAGTTTGATTTTTTCTAAAACTCGTAGTAATATCAATATTCAAATATTAACAGTGTAAATAAATGTAATGGTAAAACGCCTAACGTCTCAGGTTCTGATGAAACTTAATGAAAACTACTCCAACTTCAACAAATAATCCAATTGTGTTAAATTAATTACAATCAGTTTGCTCATTCGCAAAAGATTACGTTACCAATTTTGACGTGATGTCGTAATCTGTGACTTTATCAAATTGAAATGTGTTTTATGTTATAATACATCAATTAGAAGGTTTTTAATTTTATATCGAGTCGAGTTCGGCTAGAAATTGTTTTATCAACAAAGAGCCACAATAAGTTGTTATCTCTCAAATGTTTTCACTGGCATGCTATTTAGGAAGTTAGGTTAAGTTGAATACCGATCAAACTAGCACTTTAACCCTCCGATGAATGACAGTCCCGCGCAATGGATGCAATTGATTGACATCGATTTTTATCTTTCCTTCAACTTCAACATCGGACACATTCCTATCATATTCTGGGCGATACGTAAGGTCAATGTCATTATCGCCGTCATCAAAAGGGTCATCATTGTCGCTCATTTCAGCTTCCATACAAGCCCGACATTTTGAATCGGCGATACGTTTTTCTTCCTCAGTCAAACGCTGGTAGCGTGTGGTATTATTATTCAGAACCATGTTCACAAGATTGTGAACATGCTTCTGAATGGTGCTGGTACTTGGCTCAAATACACATTCAACAGTTTTTTCCACAGTAACTCCTTTCTTATATATAAGGTCCACAGGGACCTTGTACCTGCGTTTGAGTCGAAAATGGCATAAAATAAATTGAAACCGATGATTGAATCGTGCTGAAACCTGTTTTAATCGATTCAGCATGTCATTTTTATGGAATACATGTAGCGGCACGTTTCTAGCGCATGATAACAAGAAGTTATGAACTCACAAATATTGTAAAATGTCCGTACGGACCTTCTCACTGATCGGAAGGTTAAGACAATGAGCGAAATGAAGAATACGTTATCATGCAAGTATAAGCTATGGCTGTTTTAAATAATATCCAGGTATTTTTTAAATTTATTTTTATTCGAAGATAGAAATTAAAATGAGCAACAAATATGTCAATGTTGGAAAATTGCTCGCTTGCAGCCTATTTCGAAAAAGGACAAGAAAAATTTTTCAAATAACTATAGACCGGTCGCTTTGCTATCAGTGATATCAAAAATCATGAAGAAAGACGGAAACCATCATATCCTCAAGTATTTGGAAGGCCTTAACAACTTAAGCGATCATCAATATGACTTTCGGAAACAAAGATCAACGTTGTCTGCAAATGGCCTCCGATGGATATCTCTCGAATACTTTTAGCATCAACAATGGTGTCCCCCAGGGATCCATATTGTCTGCAACCCTCTTTTTATTGCATATCAATGACTTATTAAAGGAAACCAAGAATCCAATATATTGCTTTGCTGACGACAGCACACTTGTCTCGTCATTCCGTTTGGATTTCAGGACATCGACTGCCGATGCACATTTTCACCAGTAGCAGGAGGTTGCATATCTTAATGAGGATCTAAAGGTCTTGGCACAATCATGTCGCTGGAATTGCAAAGGTTGTTTCTCAAGAGCTTGAAACGCTGTTCAGAACCAGAAAACTATGCACACCTCAGCAACTTTTGATGCTTTAGAAAGGTCAGATCAGACCTTCTTTGGATTCTGATGTATGGAGCTCCGCCTCTAAGCATACCCTGAAGCTGCTGGATTCCATCCAGAAAAGAGCAATCTGCCTGAATGGAGACGCGAACATCACTTGTAACCTTGATAGTCTGGAACATTGAAGAAAGGTTGTAAATTTGTTTCTCTTTCATAGATAATTTTACAGGAGTTGTTCAAGTGACTTGGCACATTTGATTCTATAAAGAGAGGTAAATATCAATAATACGCGACGGACTGTGACTGCTCATCGTTTTGAGGTTCAACCCAGTACACGTTGAACTTCAATATTCAAGAACTTTTTCATTTGAAAAATGGCGTTTATTTGGAATAAACTTCCTAAGAACGTTTTTCCAAATGAATTCGATTTACAGAATTTCAAATCTAATGTCAATCGCTACTTTCGCACAGACACCGATCTTAGAGTGTTTCAAGGATTTTCCTGTAGTGCTTTTGTTTTATCCTTGGAAAAATTGTTTACAAAGTATAAATGTATTAACATTTACATCATTTGAAAGAGTGTTTGTAGAAACTGGTCTTGTCAAACATATTTCAAATGGAAATTTGTCAGATGAGGAAAACGTGTGTTATGGAGACGTTTGATAAAACAAATTGTTTTTCCGAACATTCAGATACTGAAGCAGCGATAATTCTTCCTTAATACTCAATCGGCTCTAAAAGTGAACGTGAGAAGGGATGATTATTGATATATTGACAAAGGCGGGAAATGTGGGTGAATCCCATTTACGCAAAAAGAAAAGAGTTCGGTGAATTTTCTTATCTGTGGCATGATCTTCAAATCAACGATGACCACCGCTTATCTTATTTTCGAATGAGGAAAGACACATTTCAATACATTATTGTATCTATTTTTGCACTAGATCCCAATTAAATTCCAGCAGAACGGGATCGGTTCGCAATTTGCACCTAGTCGGACTAAAACTGACAAACGATACGGGCCAAGTGGACGCAGTCCTCAACCGATCCATGTGTTTGGATCATTCGTGCGTTGTCGTGCGAATTTTGACGAATTGATTTCGCAACTTATCGCAGCTTTCCGCTTCCAGTGGACGAGAGGCCTCAGATTCTGTTCTGCAAACAGACAGACAGACATAGGAAAAGTCAGTGACGCATTTTTAATTAACGACTTGGAAATGTATTCAATTGTATGTGAGACCAAGAGACAAAGTAGCAAATATCTTTGTAATGTTTGGATCATCCTACCTAGAAAGAGAAAGGTCTGGGTAACAGATACCTATATAGATATTCACATAATGATTTGAGAGCATGGAAAACAAATACAGTTTATTCATTTTCACGTATGTCACGAAGTAATTGTATTCAAATTTTATCAAAAATAATAATAGAAAATATCAACGAAAATAATTCAAAGTATAATGAATACTTTCACTGCTAAAGGCTACAATGAATACTCATTGAAAAGCTCAAATATATACTTAACCTTTTGCAATTATTAATTTTCATTATTTACTTTGAGATGTTTGTTTAAGACAATAATATCAAAAGTCGGATCTTAAAATAATTCGACATTGTTTTGTTCGATCCATTCTCTAGCGATTACATCATGCCGTCTGGTTGGGATTTATTCATAATAAAAAATACCTAGAATATTACATTCGCAATTACGCGGGTATGTGTGGAGTTCCGCTCTATGAAGAGTAATTGTCTAGTTTTATTGATAAAATACACTGTTACCCGTCCACCAAGGTTCGGAATCCATTACTGACCGACATATTGTGCAACGATAATCAGAAAGTTGTGTGAAAATATTTCCATGTATGTTTATGTATGCATTTCAAGGATCAGCTCATAAAAACTGAATGAAATGTACTTAACATATGCAAATAAACGTTATTAGTATTTTGCAATAAACTACTCTTCAAACTTGTATCACGGTTCTTTACAATACAACAGTATGCAAATAGTTTGCAATGTACACAGTCAGATAAAAAATGAACTTGAAGTTCAGACGTTCGCTAATCTTTAGGAAACTGTACTGTAAAACCTCCTCTTCCAAGAACATTAATGATTCGACTGGTCGAACAAAAACATTATTATTTCATTGTCAATAAGAATAATAATTCTTTCATAACCAAAATCCGTCAGAAAGTATTGAAATATAGAGTATTAAGGCCTATCGATAGTTTTGTTGGTTCTCCGGTCTATAGGCTTTCGAAATGGATTAGCGAAATATTGACACATGGTTTCGAAAAAGATGAATTCTATGTGAAAGATTCTTTCAAATTTTCTAATTTTATGAGAAATAAAGATATACCTCTTTTTACTAACATTCCTGTAGAACTATTGATTAGTATAATTAGAAAAAAATGGGAATTCATTTCAAAGTTTACCACTTTACCCATATATGTTTTCATGGAAGTTTTTGAATTCTGTATAGATTCCAATTATTTTTGTTACAATTGATCTTTTTACAAACAAATTTTTGGTTTGGGAATGGGTAATTGTATGTCACCCATTTGTGCAGACTTGGTCATGGTATAACTACATAAAAATATATGCCTTTTTTTAAAAGATATGTTGACGATGTTGTTACTTCCCTTCCAAAAAATAAACAAACTGAAATATTAGACACTTTACATAGTTTTCATCCAAAACTAAAATTTACTCTATAAATGGGTAAAACAATTCATTAGCATTTTTAGATACTGAAATAATCAAAGATGCAAACCAAATTTTGAAGGTAGACTGGTATCATAAACCAACTTTTTTTGAGAGATTTTTAAATTATTTTTCGAAACATGATTTTCAAAGTAAAATCAACATTATCAATTTGAAATCAAGAGCAATTGCCATTTCCAACTCCAACAGGCTTTTTCAAATGAAAATACAGTTGGAAAGCATTTTTTCTCGAAACAAAAAAACTAAAACACCACAAGAAACACAATCCAATATTGTGTACAAATTGAACTGTGGAAGCTGTCACAAATGATATGTTGGTCAAACCGGGCGGTATCTTAAAACACGAGTTTCAGAACACGTGAGAGACTATGAAACTGAATACAAAAACCCCACAGCTCTCGTTGAACATAAAAAAGAATATGGACAAACTTTTTTTTTGATCATCCAAATTATTTATCCAAAAGACTTTTGAGCGAAATGATACATATCTTCTCTAGAAGAGATGTCGATGGCCTTAATACTGCATATTTCAATTTGATACGTAAAATACCTGAATAAATTACACTTTTTTCATTCTTTTTCTTTCTGCCATTGATTAAAAAACAGGCACCACCTTATAAGAATCACAGATAAAGCCATTCGTTTGTTTCATGTCGTTTTGTGTTGGTGTTGTCTCGAAAATTTATTGTTGCAATGTTTTTTTTATTTTTATTTCTTAAATATGTATCTAATATGTCTGATGGTTTTTGAAATAGTATTATTATCAATTCGAAAAAACTACTTTTCGGTGAGGAACACATTATTTCTTGTGAAATTGAAACGATAATAATGGTATAAGTTTTGTGGAAGGTATCTTTATGAAAATTCATTGTTACAGAGCCCTGAGGAAGAATTTAATTAAATTCTTAACGTTGACAAGAATACATTTTTTTTTAGGAAAAAATTGATCCTGTTACCCAACCAACTCCTTTTTCATAGGGTATTTCATAAAGTGCTTCCTATCTTTAAATTCAAATAAAAAAAATTCGTGTGAGATATCATCGATATGGCCAATGTCGTTCTCAAAAAAATATGGACCGATGACGCCGCCAGCCCAAAATCCATGATAAAATGTCAATTTCTGGGATTACAAATTGATAAAAATTTGAATTTTGAAGGTCACATAAATAACCTATGTAAAAAAATGTCATCAGGGTGCTTTGCAGTCAGAGTATCAGCAAATGAACTGGGCACTATTATGGCAAGAAATGTGTATTTTGCTCTCATTGATTCCCATCTGCGAAACAGTATCTGTTTTTGGGGAACATGTTGCCAATACATGTTTGTACTATAAAAAAGAGGAGTTAGAAATTTATGTAGAGCTGGATTCAGGGATTCCTGTCGATCTTTATTCAGAAGACATAAAATCTTGACCTTGCCTTCCATAGTTATCTTGGAAATGATATGTCTGATGCAAAAAAATATAGGAGGGAAATTTTCATTAAACCTCGACGAAATACCAGAAATAAGCACAATATAAGTTTACCGATTCCAATATCATCAAAAATTGCGAGGTATTTTATATAATCTTCTATTAATTATCTGCGAGCGCTTTCGATTATTCAGACAGAAATTTAAATTCTATAAACAATTAATTTTTATTATTGTGTTTCAATACCTACTTGTATTTAAACGATGTGACTTTTTTAACTTTTTGTTTGATGTTTACATTTGGTTGTGAACTGTATAATAGAAAATGTTTATAAATTAGATACTTACTTTTATTTTCTATGCATTCACTTTTTATATTTTTATCTAGTATTATAAAATCGATGTTTGTTGGTTGGTTGGTTGGTTGATTGGTAAGTGATAAACTTCTACATCGCTCAACCGATCGTGATGAAACTAAGTTCGTTGATTCTGATTTTGTGAAAACATTGGAACAGCAGCGATACAGCAGCATAGTACTAGTGCTTTATAGTTTTCATACTCTCATATCTACATTTATGTGTTGCATGAGAATATTCATTATCATTTATTTAAATATGTAGCATATATATTTTTACTTTCTGACTACTTTTTCATCCCAAAATTCTGAAATCGCCAAATGTTCTAGTACTCCTTTTAATTTGTATNACAATAAATATAGAAAAATTCCAAACAGGTGAAACTATAGTCAATTGGATGGATTGGATTGGATATTGTCGTGACTGTAAATAATACAGTGTGACGGTATTACGGTACTAAGGGTTGGAACTTCATTACTGGAATGCCTCCTTTATCATTACTTGGCACAATATTTCGGCAAGACATGAAGTTTTTTTTGTAGTCTATATATATAAAAATGGATGTTTGTTGGTTGGTTGGTAAGTGATAAACTTGTACATTGCTCAACCGATCGTGATGAAAATTAACATGTATGAGTAATTTTTCATAGAGAAGGTTTTTAGGCTATCAATTTTTCGGTAACTCGCCACTAGATGGCGCTGTAGAACAATTTTTTGAAAGTACTCTTCTGTAACGCTGCGCACGCCTGAGTTCATTGATTCAAATTCTGTCAAAACATTGTAACAACAGCGATACAACAACATAGTACTAGTAATTTATATTCTTTAAAATAGTAACACTTCGACAATGAGATTTTATTTTCGACAATATATTTTGAGTTGTGTATCTTAAATTTCTTAGAATAGTAACAGTTTGTCAATGAGACTTCATCTTCGACAATAAAGTACATTCTGATTTGATTTGATTTGATTCAACCAGTGACTTTTTCGGGATGCATTGGACGCTTTTGGATCTCATATGGATTGGTGTCGTCCCAAATTCGACAATTTTTCAGAAATGGACCTTATTTCTGAGAATGACTTTTCAATAAAAATTAGGATCAGTTGCCAGAATCCATTCAGCGAACACACGTCGTTGTCTACGATCGTTTATCTTCAGTTCCTCGGTCAGTTGAATTGTGCGAAGTCTGCGCAGGGAGTTCTTGTGAGCGACGCGAAATCGACTGCCTCGGATTCTCCTCGTCGATGTACGGCTGTATCCACCACATTGCGTATATTTTTCTTGATAGGACGACTATGGCAACCGTAAAATGGGCGAGGTACGCGGTACGTTGTCCGAACAGCACACCCATTTTGATAAAACAATGTTATTATTTGGACGTGTTATTTAATGCTATATCCGTCCAAGGTGATTTGGCAAAACAGACTGAATGACTGACAACTAATGACAGATGTAGTTTCAACAAGATGGCCGTATGATATAGACATTTTTTCTATACACAAATGTCTTCCAATACCCTCTTCAGCATCTCATATTCTAGTTGGTATAATGACTTGGAATAAACATATATATTTTCAAATTCAACTCCGTTAGGATCGAAAATGAGATATAGGAGAGCATTTGACTTGCCTGGACCGCTTGGTCCTCAAAGTATAGCTCTATAGAATGAGGTAATAGATCACCATATTTGTTCGACTCGGCTTTTTCGATAATGTCATAATTGACAACAGGTAAAGTTCTATAGAGTGGACCATCTCATTATTCATCGGCGACTCATTATTTATTGTTTCAGATGATGAAAGTGAAATATTTTAATGTTTATATTCTTATATCGTTCAGATAGACTCGAGATTATAGTCTGGTTACCGCAAGGATCGGTTCTCAGACCCATATTATTCATATGATATTGCTATTGTAGTCAATATAGATTGGACGATCTCATTATTCATCGGCGACTAATTGTTTATTGTTTCAGATGATAAAAGTGAAAGATATGAATGTTTATATTCTTATATCTGATATATGATGGAATCGGCCGATACTTGATGAAAATCCATAACTAACGTATTCCAAAAACACTTTATTGTGTTATTTTCACTAAATTGTTTTACAAAAACGCAACACGTGTTTCGCCATACAATGGCTTCATCTGGCGTGTCTTTCAACTAATTCTACACATTCAATACTAAATATATATATAGTTTATGGAGTACCTGAAATCAAAGTACCTGTAAACGAAGTACCTGAATTTTAAGTAGCTGATATTTTACCTGAGTTTCTAACGAATTAAATTACCTGCACTTATGTTCCATTTTCACATTTGAAAAAATATATTCAGTAACGGAGAGTTATTGAGTTCTAATTGATCATTCAGTAAATTACCCGAATTCCTGAATCTATTGATTTCTAAACATTCTAGATGATTAAGTTTCAAACTCTTCTCTTCTAAATGTAACACCTCGTACTCATGATTGA
>NW_019289416.1:399166-429777 GCF_000500325.1 Leptinotarsa decemlineata | reverse complement strand
TATATATATAACCGCGGACACGTGTTTCTGGCTATTGGCCTCATCTGCGCGGTATATATACCGATACATATGATAAAGGATTTTACAAACCCCACAAACGGATATAAGACCTTGGAGGTCGAAACAATAAAATGCCCAAAACAATATTTTTTAAGACATAACACGAGCACTACAGGAAAATCCTTAAGGCACTCTAAGAGCGGTGCCTGTGCGAGAGTAGCGATTCACGATAAAAATTAAATTCATATGAACAAAACCGATCTCATGGAGTTTAATTCACATACTTGCAATTCTCCATTGGAAGAGTTCTCAAACAGTGAAGTTCAAAGTGTACTGAGTTGAACGTCAAAACGAAGATCAGTCATAGTCCGTCGCGTATTTCTGATATGTACCGCTCTTGGTGGAATCAAATGTGCCAAGTCACTTGAACAACTGTCTTTAGAAGAGATACAACTCTCCAACCTTTCTTCGATGTTCCAATCGATCAAGGATGCTAGTGATGTCCGTATCTCTGGATGGAATGCAGAAGCTTCAGGGTATGCTTAGGGGCGGAGCTCTATACATGAGAACAATATTCCAAAGGTCTGATCTGAGCTTCATAAAGCATCAAAAGTTACTGGGGTTTGTACAGTTTCGGAACAGTGCTCCAAGCTTTTGAGAAGCAGTCTTTGCAATTCCAGCGACATAACTGTATCAATACATATTGGTGTCCATTTCAACCCCCAACAAACTTATGTAGAAAGCAGAATTGCCTGTCTAATGGAATGTAAATTGTTTTTTCAATGAGTTGTTGATATACAATAAAAAGAGCGTAAGAGACAAAGTGACTCCCTGGGGAACACCAGGTAAAAGTGTTGGAAAGATATTCATCGACGGCCACTTACAAGGAAAAGTCTTTCAGGAAACTGGTGGCCTTACTAATTTTTTATGTTCCCGACTGGTCAATTCGCATAAAAATGTTGAATATCATCTTCATTTTGTCGTATTGAATAATAAATATATAAATGTAATTTATGATTTTGAATAAGGAAAAAAGGCCCTCAAATATAAGCCTATATTCGCAAAAGTTTCTCAATCCAACCCAGTCTTGATTGCACTTTTCTAAATATTTCTCAATCACCCGCTCCTTCAAAAAAACAAATAGCTGATACATATTTCAATCAGTGTAATGTAAACTGACCCATTTCATCACATCAATCAGGAGATATTTTTCCGATGTATGTACATTGAACAAACGCTAAATTCATAATGGATCCGTTGTTATTCGTAATAATCAGAGACAGTGAATATAAACAAACGAAAATTCATTCACATAGCGGTCAGTGAATTGAATTAATGTTTGTTTACTCAACGAATCTGTAGGTAGCCTAAACAGTCTGCAACGTGAGATGCCAATGTCAATATTTATTCAGCGACACTGACCTACTGTTTATTGTAGCACTTATCAGACGAACGGAAAGTGTGCGTTGATTTTTAACACTCTATATATGATTGCGTTTGTAGGACTTGTTAGCGACCCATTTTTCGAAAAAAAAATTAAATGAAAGTTCAACCTGCATTATTCAAAATCGACAGATCACAATAATCCAAATTAACAAGTATCAGTGGTAGCCCTGTATATATTATTGTGGGAATTATGCCACTCGGATTTGACTAACTGTGAAAAATTACTTTTTTTCAAACAATCATACATGAAAAATCTATATTTGATAGTACATCCCCAACGAAAACACAGTTTTCATGTGGATATGAAAAACCTTCAAAACGTTAACTTCAGTCACAGATGACGTCAATTTTCAACAATACTAGAATGTAATAATAGTAATAAATGCTTTCATTGAAACATTACTCAGTATAAGAGATACTAATCTAACCTTACAAATGGCAGAATTCAACAGCTGCACATGACAAATCAAGGCAGAAATTGCTCTTCCTTCCAACCAGCAACAGCTAACTCATATCAATATAACTCATATTATCATTACAAACTTGAAGAAAAAAAGAATGGGTGAAAAAAAAGCAGGAAAGAGAGGCGAAACATGAACAGATGATAATATGATCACTTACATGTGAAAATTATAAAGGAAATTTAACAACGATAATTTTAGTATTTTCTACAAATTTATGGCGAATGAATGTTGGGTATGAGTATCAACAAATCAATATTATAAAATGAAGAGAACTGGATTGAAACATATCCTTTAGATTTATCTTGAAACTGAGCCACCCTGGATAACTTTTTATACAACGATTTGCAGGAAAAATAAAAAAACATGTCAATCATAATATACAGGGGGACACATTTTGACATGTTCACATTTGATGTTACTTTTCATAGGTGAAAATTAATATAACTAATTCTTGGTTTTTTACACACCACTTCTTTCGAATTTATGCGTTTTTCTACTTCAATTTGGCACTACAATTTTGACTTCTCCCTTATGTTACTTTTCCCAATGCCCAACAATTCAATATGAGCTTTCTAGCTCCAGAATAAGCATGTCAAACATTGATTTGGTTTGAGTGACAAAAGATTGCAATGCTGCATTTTTTTCAGATTCTCATGATTACGAAACTTCATAGGGCAGAACCAGTAGAGGAGGAATTCCTAACCTCAAAAATTATTTATCCAATCTGAATAATCAAGTCACTCATTCAGAAGAACTACACATTTCGTCGAAATTATGTTTACTCAACAATCTTTCTAATATAAACAAATATATTTGACACCAGTTCAGTAAAATTTTTATGCTTACATTTTCTTCACAATCTTCGATTCATATTTCACTTTTTAGCACCTCAAAAAATTAATTTGACCATTCCTTCCATGGCGTCTTGATAAATATCATACCAAAAATGTTACGATGTTCACAAAAATTTAAGTATATCACGATACGGCTCGTCATTTTTGTCTAAGGTTAACATGAGTATAAAATTATTAGCTAATAACATCTTATGGAAAATCATGATTGATGTTTTTAGAGAATAAATCTCCGTATGTACGTTTTTGATGGATGCGAAGTTTTGAAATTCAACTTGCTCCAAGCGACCGCCCTTTCACTGCAGAGCCTGAAATTATAGTAAAACGTAGTAATTCATTATTTACATTTACATATAAAACATCTGGTGGGTATCGCCCAAAGCTCCAATTTATAGTATAATAAACCGGTAGTAATGACTACCACTACCGGTAGCTGTATATCTTAACCAACCGAAGTTCAAGTTCAGACAACGTATGATACAGTTTATGCGAAGAAAAACCTCGTTCATACGTGGTGGAATTTATTTGGCAAAAAAATTCAAGAATAAGTTGGGCCATGAACTAGCATATCCTCGACTATTACTTAGTTGATTATCAAAATAAGATAAGCTACAAACGAGACTGAAAATAGATGACGCTTTTACTTTCAACCTCAAAAGAAAATGAGAAATATATGAAAGAAGAGATTATTGAAGAAATATATTTGAGGAATTGTATATTTCAATTGATAGAAATATGTCGGAAATGTGACTTATAAACTA
Source organism: Leptinotarsa decemlineata (assembly GCF_000500325.1). Classification (NCBI taxonomy): domain Eukaryota; kingdom Metazoa; phylum Arthropoda; class Insecta; order Coleoptera; family Chrysomelidae; genus Leptinotarsa; species Leptinotarsa decemlineata. Next base: position 426,255 of record NW_019289416.1, on the reverse strand, counting down.
GATTAGGAGCAGTTAGTTGAGCCGGAATAGATATAAATAACATTCATTTGTTACTGACTGAGAAAATAGCTATTTCTTGAAGTGACTTTTGAATGACGTAGGTAACCACAAGCACAGTAGGTAACAAGAACACATAATATCCATTGTTATAACAGTGGAGGTTCTATCTAATATCTACTCTCAACAAAACACTTAATAATGGAGTTTACTGCCCAACACAGACAAAAATTTACTTAATTGATAACTTTTAGCACTCTTTGATTGAAAGAGGATTTTCAGGAGAGATTAGTTCTACTGCTAGTATTAGGTACCTAACTCGCTACTAGCAGTAGCGAGTTAGGTACCTAATACTGTTGTATATGAGAATTGTACACCTCATCTAGCAACAAAAAATGTTTGTAATTGTTATTTATCGACATTTGCTTTTTCAGCTGCAGGAAAACCCGGAAAAACCTGCAGCATCACATCATCTGAAGATCTTTTATAAAACAGAATGTAGGGCATCTCCAGAGGCTTCAATAAATTCAAGACATCGCCAGAACACTTAGTGACACGACTATCATCAAATGTAAACCAGTCTGTTTCGTCTTTGACCAATTCGTAATAATGATCAGATTCAATGCCAGAACCACAGTGAAGATGCATGAAGATTATAATAATAGTGGTCTGTTAGATTGAAGTGTTCATCTATTTCGAACCTTCGTAAGAGTTTGGTGCTTCCGTTAGAGGTTGAGTCATGTTTGAAGATCATCAGTGTTATTATTAGGTTGACTGGTGCCTCAGCTATACTTGTTTTCTTATAATAGTCAGTCAGTTTGGCGCTTATTTGGCAATACACCCGTTAGAAGTTCTATTTAAAGATTATTTAACAATAAGCTTTGCACTGACTGGTTATCAGTTATATAAGAAAACGCTAGTTGAAGTTCCAGAAAATCACATTCTTTTTTGTTACCTCTTGAACATTTACTACAAAGTGAACAAGTGAGGATTTTTCCAGCAAAAGATTTACAAACACAAGACGAGATGGGTTGTACGGAATCATTCAATCCAGAGCGGTCGGGAGTATTTGTCTGATATATTTTTGCTCACGCAGAGTATTCAACAAGAACCCCAAGAATTCGGAGGAATCCTCTTATTGTCCTAACGAGTATCTAGTGGACTTCAAAGACTCCAGGAAATCGCTTGGTCAGAGCGGCAATTATTTTTTTTTGTTCCATAATTTCATGATTTGTATTACTTTCTTCTTTAATAAATAAATTTGAAGTGTTTTTTGAATAAAAAAAATATCATCATATACAGTGTTATTGATCGTTTGTTTGAAGGTGGTTGGCAATGTTTCGTGGTGTATTTCATCAATTCGGACTTCCATTATCTAATATAATATAAATTTTTAATTTTTTCATTTTAATTTTTTGTTAATAATATTAGTTCTATTTAAAGATTATTTAACAATAAGCTTTGCACTGACTGGTTATCAGTTATATAAGAAAACGCTAGTTGAAGTTCCAGAAAATCACATACGTTTTTGTTACCTCTTGAACATTTACTACAAAGTGAACAAGTGAGGATTTTTCCAGCAAAAGATTTACAAACACAAGACGAGATGGGTTGTACGGAATCATTCAATCCAGAGCGGTCGGGAGTATTTGTCTGATATATTTTTGCTCACGAAGAGTATTCAACAAGAACCCCAAGAATTCGGAGGAATCCTTAAAAATATTTTTTTTACAATATATTTATTTTTCTATGTAGTTTAATAAGTGAATATTTTGGTATGAATGAAGACAATAGTCAACATATTTTCCCTTGATTCTGTCATTTCTTAAATGCTTCCTTTTGCATAAAATCGTAGAGTAGCTAAAGTGAAATTATGACAATCTACAGATACCTACGAACATAAAACTGGATAAGATTAGATTGTAGAAGGACGTCCTCATCAATATGCCCTTCTTTCGAGTCCATAAATTCTTCTACATTTCAATTGGTTCATTTCAACAAAATTGTAGGTCAAAGTCGTCCATACTAGTTAAAGAGGTTCAAAATGTGAAATTTTGAAAATGAATTTCATAAATAAACCTTGGCAATTTAAATTCTCCAGCTGATTATTTCATTTTCACTTCCTGGCCTGTATGCTATACATTATTGTATGTTCCAACAATAGTTTTATATTTTTATAGGCAAATTTTCACGGAAGCGCAGAAGGGCCATATACTTTTTTTTTAAATACGACTTTGAGACTTTGAGAATCTCGATATTAAAGTTGAAACTTCGAGTTTTAGAGTCGTAATTTCCAAAAAACAAATAACAGAAATATGCGGTTTATGACTTATATGAGTTCAAACTCAAAATTTCGAAACTGAAGTCAAAATACCGAGTTTAAAGTCAAAATTGTGAGTTTCAAGTGGAAATTTCAAGAATAAAGGCAAAATTTCAAGTTTAAAAGTCATAATTTCCAAGAAACAAATAATATAAATATGTGATTTATGAGTTATATGAGTTTGAAGTCGAAATTTCAATTTCAAAGTCGTGATTTCCAAAATGAAGTCGATATTTTGAGTTTTTTAAAGTCGTTATTTCCAAGAAACAAATAATAAAAATATGTTATTTACGAGTTATATGAGTTTGAAGTCGAAATTTCAATTTCAAAGTCGTGATTTCCAAATTGAAGTCGATATTTTGGGTTTCAAAGTCATAATTTCCAAGAAACAAATATTAAAAATATGTGATTTATGAGTTATATGAGTTTGAAGTCGATTTCCAAATTAAAGTCGATATTTTGAGTTTCAATGTCGTAATTTTCAAGAAACAGATGAAAAATGTGGTCCTTCTGCACTTCTGTACATTTTTCATACATTTGTGGGGATAAGGTTAGGTTAGATCCAAAGAGAATGGGTCTATTTATTCGACCCTCCACCGCAACCCGCAAGGGTTTATTGTGGCTCACACATATTAATACTCGACCAAATAAACCCAGCTTCTTAACGAAGCCGATTAGTTTGTATGGTGATTGGTCTTTCAGGTCAGATGGTAAGAGTACGGCTCTGCCGAACTCATTTTTCTTCAAATATTTCTTTTCATAATATTATTTTGAATGAACTATCTTTTACAATTAAGAAACAGCAATAGAGGACACGACGGGAAGAAAGAGGTGAAGTCAGACTTTTCGACCGTTTTCAAAAAATGTCGGCCACATTGTCCCACATAAACATTATATTACACTATTGACACTCACGTTTATAAATCCAGATTTCTCCATCTTCTCCACTGTATCTTTGGCATCGAAAAGGAAGTAAGATAACCTGGCACGTGCTGGCCTGAATGCCATATTTTATAAGTATAGGTATGATAGACTTTTTTGTTACAATATCATGAACACGGAGTTAGCTTTTCGTCGATTTTTCATTGTTAATCATTTCGGTTCTTGCAGTGACATTCCTGTTTTCGTATCCCACTAATGAATCTTAGGCAGGAACTTTGTACCATTTCGATATATCCAGACAAGGGTCATAAACTACATAGCAATGAGAAAATCGGCACAGCACCATTGATTCTTGGATGAAACACGGTCAATTTGTTGAATTGGGGAGTAATGTCATCATAACTTATTGAGACACCAATTAATTTGCCTATATATAAAATGGTGAGGTTATCTTGCAGGTCAAGTGGATTTTGATGCAATTATTTTCACGTTATCGCTGATATGTCCAATATAAAATGAGATTGTCTACTCATTTTCATTACTTAGTTGTTGGGGAGCTCATTGTTTTCTAAAACCTATTCAAAAAACTAAGTTGAAAACGATTTATAGGAAATACCTCTTTCCAAATTTCATATTAAACCATATAAATTTCTATAATGAAGTAAGTACTGAATTTCTGGGTGAAAATATTTTGTAAAACTCATTTGAATGCAATTAAGATGGAAAATTTTTCCCAATTTTATTCGTTGCATATCATTGAGTGGTGATTGGAGTTATCTATCTTTTTGAAACAAAAGTCAAAATTCTTTCACAACTTGTCCGTACAGTTTGGAATCCCTGAGAAAAACTCTAAACGTTCATGTCAGTAAAGGCAATCAAGGTCCAGATTTGTGAAACATGTGGTCAATGAAAATCAGTTCTTCCCACTTTCTCTTTCACGTCAGAATGCATAAAATAAATCCCAGTTGTAACTTTTTCCTCTGTGAAATATTTTGACAGAAATTCTCGACCTACGGCATTCTTAAATGAATATTACTGGAGTTTTTTCCCAACACCAAACCATTATTTTAACACCTCAACACATGTTTCGAAAACCAAGTGATCATCTTCAAGAGGAAGTTTGATCTTCCTCTTGAAGGTGATCACTTGGTGATCGAAACACGTGTCGAGGTGTTGAAATAACGATTTGATGTTGGAAAAAACTCCAGTAAAATCCATTACTACATCAAAAGTTCCAAACAGTTCATCACAACTACGGCATCTATACGGCATGATAAAGCTATCCAATAAATTTTGGCATTTCATTCACAGAGGAATTCACATTTGAATGGCAGCTTGACAATGTCTAGTCGACATCCCAATGTTTATATTTGAAAATAAATTGAAGAGTTGTGAAAGATTTTTACATAAAGGTTCATAAAACGAAAATCTGAAAATGATTATTTGTAATTTTAGAGGTTCACGCATGTGGTGAAAGGTGGTAACTTATTATTTTCTAACTGCAATTTTTGAAATCCCTGCATGTTCTTAATCTTCATTCACAAGTTTCCTGAATTGGGTTTCAATAATATCTACGATCTCTTCTGGAAGTTCATCACAGATAGTCTGACTTATAATTTAACATCTAACAAGCCAGTGTGTTGTTAACTCGTTAGAATAAAGTTACTAGTGAATCTTGCGAGCCAGTAATGACCAGTTCTCTCAAGTAGAATAATATATTTTTCTGCGACTTGATCCAGAAATATTTCAGAATAAGACCTATTAATTATATTTCATAAGAAATGTAACTTGAAACATCATTTAAAAATACTTTCTATTCTTGTTACATCATTTGATTTTAAATAGTTTGAGAAGTTGGTGGTTTGGAAAAATTAAAAAAGTTTCATTTCTACTTCTTCATCATCAAGCTAACAATGTGGGAAACTTGATATAAAGTCGCGTTGTTATGAAAAAACTGAGTGCTTCTGCTTGTAATGTTATCCAAAACAGTGCTGATGGGGTGAAAAGGTAAGTGACGTGTTCCGAAACTTCGAAGTACACCATGAAGTTGGCGTTCCATGTAAGTGACATTTTAAATCAATACACAACAACAAATTGTTTGCGTCAACCAGCTTCCAACGGTTGAAGCTGGATAAGTTGATATCTACTGAATTCGGCGCTGACCTTTTTGCATTTTCGTCCTAGATGCAACCAATGTTACAGAATTCGATTCTTGCAACATATATCAACGTATGCAAAGGGTTGATTCAATGTCTTCAATCATATCGAGAGTTTTTGATAAAACAAAAGCAAATATGTGAAAACATCGGGGTAGTTAGTTGTTTTCCTCAAGAAAATTATGTCATAACTATTCAAGTGTTATGAGAAATGAAGTGTGCTAAAATGACAACTATAAAAAAAGAATATCTATAACGACTGAATGATTATTGCATAAAGTTGAATACTATATGCCATCTTGCTATGTTAAAAACCATTGATGTTGAAATAACAGCTCCACTTTTAGAAGCAAGCAAGCATATCAATAGTATTGCCGATTCAACCATATACAATAAGGGAGGAAAAATCCCGAGCCTAACACATTGATGACTCTAATGGATTCACAGCTCCAGTTAGTAATAACCTTCAAAAGAAAGCTGTTGAAATTTCATGATAGTCTACTTAGAAGTTTGTGATTTATTGTGCTAAGAGTGACATTACTTTTGTAGTTGCTAGAAAATGATTCTTCTCTATTTCTTCATAACTTTTGATGAAGTAGAATATACGAATATAGAATGACTAGGGGCAACCATAGCATTCGTATCAAAGATCGTTATTGTAGACCACCAAAAATTCTTCTGTCAAGAATGTATGTCTCAGAGAAAATTAATTTCCAATGATCGCTTTTTCATATAACTTTATGATGGTGTAAATATATTATCGAGCTTAGAACATGTTTATCACAGAAATATTCGAAATCCATTGATTAATTACAAAAAATTTAATATTTTAAAGTCATTGAGTTCGTACTTCCATTTGTTTCATTAATAATGTATATCACTGGCGCCACTGTCACCTTTGTTCAACCTTAATCTTCACACATGTCGAGTTTCATTTAAAAATAAGCAAGGAACTAACCGGAGATGAATAATTTATGCAATTATAAATAACTAATAAATAATTCTTTTTTTTTCATTTACATTTTTAGAAGGACTCATTTTGATAATTACCAATCACCATATTCGGTCATTTAGATTTCCTTCCTAGTCAACTGTTGAATAAGTGGTCCTGTTGCTGGACTTTGTTGAAATATGTTTTTCCGTTAACCAGCTGTCGCTCTCCTACGAATGACAACTCTCAAAAGTCGACTGCGATGCAAAATATTATGGACAGACAAAAAGATCTATTGAAGTAAGATATAAGGAACACATAGTACACTTAAAATATGGAAGACCTGAAAAATCAGCAGTCGCCCATCACATTTTGCAACAAAACCATTCCATAGACTTCAGTACATTAAAATTAGTTAGACAAGTTAACAACAACAGGCAACTAAATGCCTATGAGAGTGTAGAAATAAGTAAACACAATAAAATTATGAATAACGATGGCGGACCTATACCAAAGAGCATACTATATAGCTTGTTAAAATAAAATGAAATAATGCACCCTACCTTACCTTAAGGGCAGCCCCTGGTGACCCTGAACCTGATAGCCTCGCTTTGAAGAGTCATATTTGCCGTTCTGTTTCTTAGCATAGCATAGATCCAGCCAGTTATGGTCGATTCTATACCCTTTCTAGCCAGAGACAATCCTATAGATTTAGGTAGTGCATTGTCAAATGCTCCTTCAATATCAAGAAATACAGCAACCGTACTATCTACTGGTACTATCTGTATCTATATCTGTACTATCCAGGGGAAACCACAAGATTACAATTATTCCATAAGTGCGAACTACCTCACTACCTTACTCAAAAATCCAAAATATCTTCAAAGGACGAATGTCCAATAAATGGGCTAATAGAGAATATATCATACAGATGGCTCAATAATAGATGATAAATGTACTTGTGCATTTTACCATTCCAATAATAAATATTCAGAAACTTTTAGACTATCTAATGAGGCATCTATATATACTTTGGAAATCGAAGCTATTCAAAAAGCCCTTGAATATATTTAAGGAAATGATGAAACGAATTTCATGATATTTACAGATAGGAAAAGTGTTGTAGATAAATTCAGAAATCTACATATGGACAGCAATTTTTCACACATTCTCATGAATATAATTGATTTGAATGAAGAAATTCTAGAAAGTAACAAAACTCTAGAAATTGTATGGATTAAGGGTCATGCAGGAACTGAGGCAACTGAAATTGTGGATAAAATGGCGAAGAAAGCAGGTGGTAACAATATTTCTAATATCAAAATACCATACACGGATCTAACGAAAGTGTTCAGGGAAGAACTGTTATATCACTGGCAGGAATTATACTCTGGATCAACTTTTGGTCAGAGATATAGGATAATTCAGGAAAATCCGCAAAAGTCTCCGTGGTACAGATATGAAATTAACTGAAACTTCATCAGATCAATCTGCAGAATGCGAACTAGGTACGCAATATACCCAGAATATAAATTCAGAATGGGATTAGCTGGAAATCCAAATTGCTCATGTGGAAAAATTGGTACGTTAGATCATCTAATTCTAGAATGTATCGAAAATAAAGAATATATTGATAACCTATACGAAATACTGAAAAGTGAAAATATGACATTACCAAAAAGATTGGAAAAATTTCTAGTCAATGGAAAAAATACAAATCTTTTTAAAATTCTATTCGAATATATAAAAAAAGTTCATTTGAAAATATAATTTTACGTTTCAGTGGGTATGTATTCTCTATATATTGTAGAATAAAACTAACAGTACTACCAGCTAGCTTATAGTAGGGAAGCCGACGATGCAAAATGGGGATTTACTCGATTTACTCACACATATATTAGGTTGCAAAACTTAGATGATGAGTAGAAGAAAATGTTATATAATATATACCTTTTCATCGGTAGGGGAAGCGGCTATAGATTTTTAAATATGTAAAAAAATACTGTTACATGGACATACTCGAGCGCGTCAGAAATTGATAGCATCAATGTCCTACATATTTTAATTGTTAATCTGATCATTTGCATGATTCGGGTGGTTGAACGTAAGGGTTAAAAGTGAAACGAAAAAAAATTCAATCGAGCACGTCAGATTTTTTAAGGGGTGTTTAGTGCCACAAAAAAAAGCTCTCATTCACTAATCTAACGATTTCCATCTGACACAAACTCGCGGCCATTATTATAATCTGCAAACAAAATTCGCCATTTTGAAATACTCAAGCGCATCAGATTAAGATATATATGGTTCATCTTTATGTTCTAGACGTGTTGTCTCCTAATCTGACGATTATCTAGAGGGATCTGACAAAAAAAAAAAATTATTTTTTTCAAATCATTGAAATGAATTAATTGAAAAGCTCAGGAAATGGCATGCAAATAAATAGGTGTATGCTTTTTAAGTAGAATACTTGTACTTATAAGGAAATAATTTTTTAAAAATTATCAAAAAAGTTTATTTTTTTATAATCAATTGATTAGTTATTCATCATCTTCATCTTCGTCACGAACGAGTTTCCGTGATCAGCTGTGATGACGTTATGGCAACAGAATTCAAAGTGGGGACGGAGTGAGAGATTAATAGATAGAGAAAAAGTGAAAGAGGAATAGAAACTCGGAGAGGGAAATATAGGTATCACACAGCTGCACGCATTAAACTTTATCAACGAATTTTTGTTATTTCGGCTGGCGAAAATCATCAGATTATATATTTTTCGTTATCCTTGAATTATTTCCTTCAGAATAAAAAAAAATTTGCTACGCTCGAGAATGTCGAAATGACGTTATTTTTTTACAACTTTGCTGCCCTCCCCTTTCTTTATGTCACTCTCAAATTGTCAGATTTCTGGAATATACACTTTTTAGCTTGTAATTAACTCAGGAATTTCTGATGATCAATTTTTTTTAGTAATCTGATCCTTTATCCTTCACGGGCGGCCTTATATATGGGGCTCATATTTGGTGGAAGTCCTTAACCGGGTAGAAGGTATCCCCCTGTATATTAATCTTCCGCGCTTTAGTAAATCCCCAAATCCCCGCTTGGGCTCCCCTATTATTATAAATCGCGTACCAAACGAATGTAAATCCGTTCGTATAGTGTAATGTGAGAATAAGAAAAACAGAAAGAAGTAAAAAAAGGAAAGAAAAAAAAGAATGGAAGAATCAAAAAGAATTTATAAAAAAATAAAAATTGAAACAAGAAGGGAAAAAATGTGTATATATTTCAATTCTTGGATAACTCACACAAAACAAGAAATTTAAAGAAAAAAGTTAAAACAAATGAAAATAAAAACAAATATTGAAAAATGAATGAAATAGTGAGAGAAAATTAAAAAAAGGAAAGAAAAAGAAAAACAACTTATTAAGACTATCTAAATACTAACCTTTAGAAATAAAAAAAAAATGTATTATAAATCTGAAAAATATCAAAATATTGTAGAAATTTTACATGTTAAAATAGACTGGCAAATTGGTTATACCAACGCCATTTGAACTCATCTCACACACACACACATAGTTCCTCTCGACTTTTTGCGGATAGAAACCGCTTGGACTAAATAGGAACGTGGTGAAAAAACTGATGGTGTCATTACACGGAGATTGACCGTCATAGTCGTAGATAGATCACCTTGTATATCATGTTTAAAAACAGTGAATCAACATCAAGAATAGTCCTGTTTCGAAAAAATTTTAAAACCCTTTTCAGTTAACTCATTGATCAATATTTCACATTTTACAATTAACAAACATAGTTTCCATCCGCGTTTAAAAGAGATCGAAGTTATCGCCATAAACATACTCACTATGAGTTGAGAATATCAATCAATTGATCTGAAAATATTTTCACCATGTTTCGATAATGTGAATTCGAAATATGAAAACTGTTCAATACATGTATTATATTATTCTCCGTCAATATGCCTCTCAGAGTATTTATCATAATTTTCACAGATAACAGATTTGAGACCACCCGTAAGCCTTCCTCCGGATCTCGTGATTGTTTAAATCATCCAACTTCCATTTGTGATCTATAAATTACTTTCATTGATTTTATTGACCATCTTATTTTCACATGAAACACTTGCCACGATAGCACGATTTATTGAACGACCGATCAACTCAATCAACACTAATTGTATTCGTACCGCAGTCATTGAATAGACGTTTATTTTCTCAAGGAAAGTGAGAGGAAAATTTGTAGGTGGAATCCTCAAGATGCTATCAGAGCGGTGCCTTTGTACAAATCGCGATTTACGTTGATTCAATTGCTGTTGACATTTGGTCTTAAAGAATGTGGTTCGGGGTGTATTGGGTTGACCCTCAAAGCAGTTGAATATTTTTATAAGATCTTGAGGGAAGATTCATAACAACCGATGTTGCTGAAACCAACATTATGATCGGACGTTATCGAAATAGTTTAATAATGCAGAACCTTTTGGAAAGAGGATTAGCCTTGGGAAACCGGATTTACTGAGTCGTACAAACACCTAATTTATGCGATGTGATAATTCAGTGACATGAAACCTCCCTAATGTGTCAGATAGTGAATATTGTTTCAGAATGATAACTAATAAAAACAGGACAGAACCTCGCTGCCTGCTTAACTCAAGTGGTGGATGGAGTTAGACGAAGAAAGATTTAGACTGATATTTATTTCCATTAAGTAAGAACCCAAAAATGTTTCAAAACATTGAAATATGAGTTTACAATTGATACAGAAATTTTTGGATACATTTAGAAAATCCTGATTAATATATACCGTCACGAACGCCTGAATAATATGGTGTCAAAAAGAAAGTATTACTACTATCACTGACTCGTTGTTGCTGAGAATTCGAGATAAAACTTTCGTCCTCGCAGTCAACGCACATACAACTGATGATGACTGCCGCAATAGCAAACGAAACGTTTGGTACCACAGTCTACCACGGTCTTTTAGATACACCCAGCGCATGCGCATAATTCAGAAAATGTGCCAATGAGAACTATAGAGAGTGCTGAAAAAATATGGCAGGAGACACAAGGGAAAATCTTTGTTGTCGAAAGCACGACCCACGAGATTCTTGATGATGCTTCTTTTGGTAGATTGATGGTGGATGGATTCGTGATTCAGACATTCGTTGTGGACTTCCTTTTCCATAGTGAAATTGATGGAAGGTATTACGCCGTTGATGTGCTTCAGAAAGGTGTCTAGTTCTGTATTCCCAGGGTTCCATAATATGAGGGTGTCGTCAACTTATCTCAACCAGATTCGGGGCTGCTTTTGGGCTTCTTCAATGGCCAGAGTTTCAAACCACTCAATATATATGTTGTCTATAACTGGTGAGAGTAGCGATCCCATTGGCAGTCCCTCATCTTGCGTAAAGAATTCGTCCTTCAGTTGGATATAGCAAATCCGTACACAGCACTCTAGTCATTCCATGGTTACTTCTATAGGTAAGTTCGTTCTATCTTCCAGGTTCTCGACCTCGGATTTAACTCTGGCCATTGAAGAAACCCACAAGAAGCCCCAAATCTGGTTGAGATAAGTTGATGACACCTTCATATTATGGAACCCTGGGAATACAGAATTAGACACCTTTCTGAAACACATCAACAGCGTGAAACCTTCTATTACTTTCACAATGGTATAGGAAGTCCACAACGAATTACCATTCTTAGATGTATTGGTGAAGAGGACCGACACTAAATAGGAAACATCGGAATACCAAAAACCCACTCACACGGGACAATATCTGAACCACGAATCCAACCACCATCAATCTACTCGAAGAGGAATCATCAAGACTCTAGTGGATTGTGCTTTCGGGCTTTGTAATACGAAGTAAGGTCTCGAGACGGAACTAGGAATCATCAAAAAAATCTTCGACGGAATGGTTACTCCAAAGTGATGGTGGAACAGACTTTAGCTAGAAGACATCAAGAGCCTCCCAAGGGTGGGAAACCGTCACAACCCTTCTCTACATCAGAGAATTGTCGGAAAGATAAGAAGAATTGGGTCCGAGTACAATATCAGAACCTGCTTCAGATCCGGTAACACTATCCGTAGCGGCCTCATGAAAACCAGGCCACCAAACACGGGCTGCGATTCCAAAAATTGCATTCACCGGATACCCTGTGGGTGCGGAAAATCCTTAATCGGTGAAACTAAGAGACTATTGAAAGTTCGCATTGCCGAGCACAAGAAAGCGAGGAGAAACCAGCAAATCGGGAATAGCGGAGCATGTTTGGACTCATCAACATAACATCAAGTGGTCTTGAACTGAGATCATCTACAAGGAGGAACACTGGTTCTAGAGAAAGTTCAAAGAAGCTGTACATATTTTGTTCAACGACGCATTCAGACAAGCTAGCGTAGAGATACGCAACATATGGAAACCTGTAATAAAACGGAAAAAGGGACAATTCTCGCAAACCAGTGAAGCGGAGAGAGGGAAGAAAGATAGGTGAAAGCGTTCGAATGATCCATAAATAGTCATACTTCGGAGGAATATTCCAGTCATCACCCGAAAACTATTGTGGATACTAACAATGGAAACGTCGTGAAGTAACTCAATTTGAAATATTTTTTCAATTTCATTTTTGATTGCTTAATTTTTTATTTTTGTTAATTTTTATTTCTATTTTTATTTTGAGAGAGACCTATGGCGGTTCGAAATAACACTATTTGGTATTATATCATTGTTTATTTTTAAAGAAGCATTTACGTAAAGTTTCAATATTTACTCACAATAATATTTGAATATTTACATCCATTTGTTCAATTTTTATTAGGACGATGGCTGAAATTTTTGGGAATGATGCATAACTAGGCTCTGAGAATCACATATCGCTGTGCTAGAACAATACTAGGACAACTTGACAAACATAGTTTTGAGAAAATTGAGTTTTAATGTTATAAATGTAGATGATATTTACATTTCTCAAACTGACAATGTCATTTTATGGTGTTTGGTGTCTAAGGTATATGGAAGCCTAATGTTGATATCATTATTGTTATAAAGTGTCAATTTTGTTTTTTACCTTTTTTTTGTAAGGTATCTTTGTATTACACTGGAAAAAAAATTGTATTTTGAAGATATCTCGGTATTTGTTCGAAGTTATCTCAGTATTGAAATTACTTTTTTGTTTTTGGTATAAGGTATTCTTACTTTTGTTGAATAAGTCCTTGTTTTGTTCTATATTTTTTTGAACATCAGTACTCTCAACGTCATTTCTCATTTTTGACAATAACCTTGTATTACATGAATTGTTGAGGAAAATTTGAGAATTTGTCTTTTACTTTCGTTTCTAAAGTTGTCCTTCGAATGTCGAGTTAATGAAAACAGCTCAAGGAAGAAAAAAATATTTTTTTACAGGTGAAACGAATATAAACTCTTAACAATAAACAAAACTTACTATTAGCTACTATTCCTTGGCATAAAAATAGGAACTTTGATGACGAAAAGTATAAAAAAGGGTATTAATTACTTGAAGTTTACTCACTCTCCTCATGCTCTACCTTTTGCCCTTCATTAAAGGCTTTGAAACTCTTGAAGAAATCATGATTTTCTACTGGGATATGTTTGAGTAAGCTCAAGTATGTTTTTCAAACGATATTTTTGGCCTGTTAATATACACTGCACTAGGTCTATTATTTCCTTCGTTATTTTTTGAGTGATCATTATTTTTTTGAAAGATTCTGTATCAAAAATATCTTTATAATAAATTGAATTTGGATCCTTTTTGATGACACGCAATATACTTTTATATTAGCCAAAAGTACTTTCTCACCATCAGTATTTTTGATGAAGGGTCTAAAATTAGATGAGAAACTTTTCCAATCTAATATGTCAGAATATTTAACAATATTTACTGAATAAGGCTTCCATATTTTTTTGCCAATTTGATAACCATTTCCACTTGTGGAGTATATAAGGGCCCACACAACAAAGCTCTCTTCTTCGAAGATTCTATGCAAGAATGCATTTGGGTCTCCCTCGTTTTGGGAATGACCCGCTATCGACCCTTCATTTGGTTCAATACAAAGACATCTCCAAGATATTGGGAATGTTTTTTATGTATTGAATATTAACGTGGAGCAATATTAGATTGAATATTGTTTATTCGTAGTGAAAAACTGAGACCTATTCGATAATGCAATACTAGGATAACTTCAAAAATGAAGATATCTTATAGCTGGAGAAACAGTGAGACAACTCAAAATGTCCCACTATTTCAGAAAACAAAACATGAGAATATGAGTCGCATATCGAACGAAAGAAACAAACTTTTCAACATGTCTCACTATAAACAATAAATCTAAAAAAATACACATTGCAATAGTGAGATATCGGTTATTTCATACTCAATCTTTTGAATGTAACATATCCCAGTATAGCTCCAGAAAGAGCATTTTCTCAGCATTATTTTGTAACAGATTTCTTAAATTGGCCATTTTTCAAGTTGTCCTAGTATTGTTCTAGCACAGCGATATGATCCAAGAATAATGGCACCTAGATGTTAATTTCATGGTTATCAGTTTTATGACATAGCTTAATCGGTTTGAAAGAAATAATCGCTGTAAAAGTGTATTTTGGTAGTCTGACCTTCAATTTTTTTATGACTCTATTGGACTCGACGACATTTTCAGGTCTACAATAATCATCCTTGGAGTTGTCATCTGTCAGAAAAGTTCATGGTTCTTATTTCATACTGAGTGTCTCTTGTATCCGAATGGTTTGTTGTTGAAATTAACCTATTATAACACCCTGCTACTTGATTAAAATTAGCCGTTTGCTGTACGATCATAAAAAGTTGAGCAAAATGGAATCACATATCAAAAGGTGAGTCCTCATTAAGGCCCAGCCCCCAGATGGTTAATCTAAAACAGTTTTTTTTTTCAACAGATAGGTCAGAAATCACAACTGAAAGAAGCAACCAACGCTTTGATCGTGTCTCCGAGGGAATATTTTCCACGTATTGAAACAGTTGTTTACATGACCCGAGATACTGATCAATGCAAAAACAAGTTGTTTGTTTTTTCAGCGTATCTTTACAGTTGTAACGGCCACTGTCCCTTCAACTCTGCATACTCATATATCTATCCTACAAATTAATTCCTTATGCTTACATAATCATTAACAATGTTTCTATATAAATTGAAAGAACACTAGTAAATGTTATCAAATGACATTTTGTTTTGAATTATGGGCTCGTTACGTTCAGACAATTACCGTAAAAATGAAATGTCACCAATAATAAACGCTCATTATAGTTGGAACAAATTGATAATTTATACTCAAATAAGATAATATGGCAGCATAATTGATTAGAAAACAGTTCATGTAAATGTAGTCAAATTTGAGCACTTATACAGTGCTAGTCAAAAGTCCCCTCCCCCCCTCGTATCTTTGGAACGGGTATACTTATAATAATGAAATTTGGAGGGTGGAAATAAACGGATGTAGGCTTCTTAACTGGTCATAACAGGTGACGCAATAGTCATAAATGACGTCACAAGGCCACTGTGACCAAAAATTTTAAATGGGACCCTATGGCAAATGACAGCTCGTTTGAAAGGTATTGAAAATACCTATTCAGTCATACCAATTTTGTTTGGGTTTCGGCTGATTTTGATTGATAAATTGTGGTCCCATTTAAAATTTTTGGTCACAGTGGCCTTGTGACGTCATTTATGACTATTGCGTCACCTGTTATGACCAGTTAAGAAGCCTACATCCCTTTATTTCCACCCTCCAAATTTCATTATTATAAGTATACCCGTTCAAAAGATACGAGGGGGGGAGGGGACTTTTGACTAGCACTGTATAATAACAGTTGCAGGCTCACATAGAAAACAAAAATTATTCGACGAAATTTTATTTTATTATTCAATGAAATTTCCTTCAAGGGCGATTTAACAATTATTGCGGTCATACAACGTTTCGATGCCATTTTTATATTACGATTTGTCTTCAGCCTCTGAAAAGAGGAAAAAGTCGCTGGGGGGCAGATCTGGAGAAAACGGTGGATGCGGAAGCAATTCCAAGCCCAATTCATGCAATTTCGCCATCGTTCTCATTGATTTGTAACACGGTACATTTCTTTGGTGAAACAGCAATTTTCTTCTTCAAATAGGTCTGTTTTCCGCAATTTCTTCATTTAAACGCTCCAATAACTAAATTAGTCGATGTTGATGGTGTTTCCTTTATCAAGATAGTCAGTGAATATTATACCAAGCGCATCCTAAAATACTGATCCCATAACCTTGCCAGCCGACTTTGGAGTTGTTTCACCACTTACAGCCCACTCAGATAACAATCGCTTCGATTCTGGTGTGAAATGTCACATTGACACATGAATTCTGGTTTTTTCGCCAGAAAGCAAAGCTCTATTACCACATGAAATTCATGTTTATCCATTTTATTCAAACTTACAAAAGTTGCTTCACCCAAAATGTTTTATCCCACAAAATAATACTCTAACAGCTGTGAAATTTGTCACGTGTCTTTTGAAGGTTAGGGTTAACAAAAATTTATATGGATTCAATACTGATAGCGCCATCTGTGTCTTAGTTAACGAACTTTTCAAACCATCTAATACTCACTACAAACATATATAGGCTTGTTTCATGATTTTTGGTTTATAGTTCACTTGATAGAAATTTTAAATTGAGAAAGAGTGCACTTTGTTTCATCTCTCTAAGTACCGTAGTTTTCCCGTAATTAATTATTGAAAATCTAATGTGATAGGGTTGTGACGTCACGACCCTATTCCCGCTTGTCGTTCGATTAACCAATAGGAACAATAGAAATAATCAACATTGCCAAATCGTAAAATTTACGGAGCCTATAATTATCAATTTAATTATGGAGGTGTATATTAATTTAATGTTTCAATTAATGAAAAATTCTAAATATGGAATAAAATGTACACGAAAAATCATGTTTGGAAATAAGTTCTATATCTAAAATCAGTACACAAAGTCGATAGATCACAAAATTTTTACCTAAAATATTATTTTATACATTATTTAAGAATATACAGTAATGACAGTGAAAAAATATAGCAAACTGGATTAAAGAATCATTTCAAATATTCAATTTATTCTACAATCCTCAACAACTGCAATTTATTGCAGTTGTACAGATTGCATTTATTGCAGCAACTTGTGAGGAAGGTTGAATGAGGTGAAGTATAGACAGAATTGATTGTACTCGAACTGATCCAACAACAGCTTCTGAGGTAATAATACCATTAGTCATATGATAAAATTTAATTAATTTTGTTTCATACTTTCAGTAACAGGATTAACTCCAGGATTACTTGAAGTTGAAATAAAAAACTGTGTCATCAAATTCAATATTTTCGTTCCCCTTTCATTTATAGTCACTTTTTAAATGATTTCTATTAAGTCTTGGAAGAGTAGAAGTATTGTAGTCCTCCTTTTCAATAGTTTCACCCATTTTTTTTCTCATCATTTTATCCTTTGGGAACCTAAACTCATTATGTGAAATAACTCACTTATAAACCAATGCGCTTTCTGTTTTCTTGTGCCTTTCCGCACAATTAAAATCAGCACAAGAATGCACCATATTAATATTCAAATATATCTCTAAAACACTTTTAAAACATACACAAACTAAACTCGATGAAAAAACGAATTGTTTCTACCCGAGCTGTCAGCTAAGAAAAGTTGAAACTCAATGTTGCAAAAACAACCAGAATGGATCCGATGTGACATACATTTTCAATAAACCAATAAATTGTGATATGGGTACTCCATCTTCCTGAGGAAGTGAACGATCAATAAAAAATTCTGTAATTATTCATTCATTTTTTTAAGAATAAAGCCAGCAAACAAATAAATATACAATAATAAGATCGCTCGAATCCACGAATTAAGCATAAAAATGGACAATAATATTTGCCTTGATAACTGATATAGAATATGATTCTAAATAGGATTAAACGAGCTATATTTTCAAATGGTTTCCGAATGCTCATGAACCCTATAATAAAATAAAAATGCATTCATGCCACCCACCAAAAATAAGAAATTCAACGTTACTGGTATATTAGCCATATTGTCATCCAGTCAGCCAGCGCCCTCTGAAGTCTGTAGTGTATGCGACAATGTACTCTCTCTAATGTCAATGGTTTCTACAAACTTCGTATTTTTGTTAAAATAATTTCAAAATGAATGTTGAGACTAGTTTTGTTAAAGCTGACTCCCGACAACTTACCAAGAGTCGATTTTGAAATGATCGATGAATTTTACTTGAAAAATTTGCAATACTTTGGTACCGAAATGAAAAATTAAAATGGTAGGTAGTATATTTAGTAAGTCCCGTGTATTTTTTACAGTTTTTGTTTTTTATCGATGGATGAAAAGTTTTGATTTCATTTTTATTTCATTTCGACCAAGGAGCAGTATGGTGACTGAAAAGAGAAACAAAAATATGTAATGCAGAATCACTCCAGAACATATCAATCCAAAAATAACCTGAAAAAATATTTTTCGGAATGTAAACTAATGACACGGAATATGCAGCAAAATAGGCACCCGCCGAGACCTATCTTTTACAAAAAAACATTCTTTAATTAGATAATTGTAACAGTTATATTCACACCGAGTTGACAACAATAACAACAAAAATAGCGTCTGTCAAATTGGATCATCAGATCTGTGATTGAATATTAAAAACCAATAAAATTGGCAACTCCGCTTGATAAGTATATATACCCCTAACTCGATCAGTCTATAAGGAAACCAATATCATTTTCCATAGCATGAAACAAGCCCATTAGGTATACCAAGAAGTTGAGAAAAAGTTTCAATATATCCAGTGTGTTATTCTCATATATAAAATATTGATTTTTTTTCATGAAGAAACCTGCTTACGTATTCTATAATATATCCACCCTGTATATTTATGATTCAGGATAAAAACGCGAACTCAAAAACTGAGAAATGACGTGAGCTATCTAAATCACTATTTATCTTAATAACTATCAGTTTGACGGCCATTGAAAGTGAAATAATACGCATAATGAAGCATATTAGAACTCATGATATCATCCACTTCTTGACCCCATATTCAATATGCTTGATTGATGAATGCTGAAATATTTTGAAATGAGAAAAACCGTGCTATTTGACATGTGAAAGCATTTTAAGTGTACATAATCGGGATAACGTTCCATCTTAGGAGAAATTATATACATGAAAACATAGAAAAATTCATCACCCGTTTTTTATGAACAGGAAAGGTATAAAGGGTGTCATTTTGGAAACTTTTCACCCTCGATCTTCTTTACATAAAAGAGGATGAAAACAGGAAGGACACTTCAGCTCTAATCTCAAATGTGAAGAGGCAAGTTATATATCATTCTAAAGAACTTTCAATTCAATTTCAGATCGTACCACAATTATGTGCTGACAAACATTTTCCGATAAAAAGAGTTCAAAACTTGTGGGAGTAATTAGAGGACTTATTTTGAGGACTTGTTTTTCCAGTAATTTTACTTCGAATCAATGTTCAACATAACTTGTATTGGGATTCTGTATCCTGTATCTGTAGAGTTGGGAGGTTGAGTGTAGATCCATAGGACTTAGGCCGCATGTGACCTATTGTACATCCTCCCGAGGATGTTGAGTGTAGATCCACAGGACTTAGGCCACATGTGACCTATTGTACATCCTTCCGAGGAGTTGTCCTCCTAGGTCATCGTCCATCCTGTTCTTTCCAGGAAGTGGGATAGGTCACTGGGAGATATCTCCTTCATATCAGCAGGTGTAGGCCAAGACTCGCCGAACACACACTCTTTTATTGACGATAACTCCGGACACTCGCATAGGACATGCCTGACAGTCTCATCTTCCTGTTCACACATCCTGCATAGAGGTGTGTCCACTAGCCCCATATTATGGAGAAGCTTCCTTAGTTGCCAGTCGGAAATCCTACTGTTATGCGTAGGTTTTTCCTGATCATCGCCAGATATTTCTTCGGCGCCAGCTTCCCAGGGTCGTCCAAGGTGATCCTGACAAGATTGCATCCTTTGATTTCATCCCACATCTTTAGGGATTGAGCAAGGGTGTAATGTTTGGCTGGTTTCGCAATTGTCGAAGTCATCAGGCCGTAGGTGCTACTGGGTCCTAAAATTGTGATTATCTGGGTGATATCTATACGAAGGAAATTTTATAGAAACAGATTTGAAGTATTCAAGATGTGCTAGTTCTTTCTACGCCAAGCACTGAATTATGATTTGCTGTCAAGTTGATTTCATTCAGATTAGTGGTATCGTCAGCAAACATTGTAACATGACCACATCTACTATATTTTGCGGTACAGAACTTTTACATACAAGAGAAACAGTAGTAGTGCTAAAACTAAGCTGAGACCAAGTTCAACATTTTGTGGCATGGAGGAACTCATTACACATTACTATCATATATTTTCATTCACGTAAGATAATACTCGGTTAGTTATTTTGACTAGGAGACCTACGTTCTATAGCTTCCGTCACACCAGGAATGTGACGAAGAAAACCAAGATGTGGATGAGAGTAGAAAAATAACTGAATACAAATATTTTTTCTCATCAATTTGTTAATGGGTATACCATACTTTCACTTTCGCTGATATAATGCTTTGGAACTGTTGAACAAGCGAAACATGATGGTAATGCCGTTGAAAATTTTCAATGTGATTATTTGGCACTGGTTTGTGAGACCCTTAGTTGATGAATATCTTCGTTATTTCTTTTCATTGATACAAAATCATGTTATCACACGTCATCATTCAAAAATAATTTTATTGCCAATCACTAAAACTTTCCCAGTTGGTAGCAACAGTGGATTGCTGTGTAGTGTTTGTAGCTGTCTACTGTTCTTGAACTTCTGCTGCCGAGTCGTCCGTACTACTAGCTCTTTACGTAGGGGTTGCACCAGCTACTACATGAACAACTGGTGGGAGCTCAGCTGCCCAGTCAGCAGTTTCAGTGGTATTCCAGTCAATATCTGGTGGATCTAGAGGAGCAGCTATTTCAGTGGGTTTAACAACTACTACAACAGCCTCTTTGGCAGCTTGTTTTTCCTTTCCTGCCTCTTCAGGTGTTCTGTAGAAGAATAGATCGACTACAACCTCCCACTTGGTATCGCGTTGAATAGTTCCTCGAAGACGAAGGACCTCACGAGCTTATCGCCACCAGAGAAGACCAATACTGTGTGGGGACTTGTGATTGCCAGGAATAGCAATGTCAACAAATCTCGAAGGAGAATCAGTATTGCACAAAGCAATAATTGGAATGTTGACATAAGAAGATTCAGTAATAGGCTGATGATCAAAGGCTAGATCAGTAACTACCAATAAACGAGGTTCTCTGAATGCAGCTTGAATCTGATTAGTGAACGCATCAGGAGTGAATCTCCCTGCTATGGAAGTAGCTCCAATATGTGCTGCAAATTTGAGAACAGCACGCTGTCCATAAGGACGAGATGAAATGACGAACACTTCATCAGGGTTTTCTATAGCTACAATAGCCCGTGCCGCCAACAAGAGTGTTTCCCATGTTTTATAAAGATTAATAATGTGAATTCCATCAGAGCGACGTTAATGGACATACTGTTCCATTTGGAAATCCACATTTGCAGTTCCAAGATGTGTTCCAGCCTCCAACATCTTGGTAACATCATCCTCTTTGAGAGCAAGAACTTCTACACCTTATTCATTCATTAAAATCGACATGTATGAAAATATTTCGGGAACATTTTTGTCAACCATTTTATAGAATTTGTCCTTTGCTTTTGGGAAGTACAGTATAACTATCTCAGTATAATCCGACGTCATGATAGGTTCACATCACCTCTAGATAAATCAAAACTCGCAATGCGATACTGTCACGACGACCAATAATGAGATAACATATTCTTTTTCAATTTGTAGAATGCATCATATCATTCAATACCCAGCAATGATGTCAGTTGACCAAGTCAACTTGTAAGCTGTTCTATTTTTGATATTTTGAGTTCAGACATGATAACAAATTATTTTTAATTCAGTGAAGCCATTCATTTGATTAGAACATCTGAATTGTAAACATAAACCATATGATAAAGTTGATCCGTGAATCGAAACGGCTGAAGTTTTCTAGAGTGTTCAATCATTCAAGATTGAAAAAATTGTACAATTAACATAACAATGACATATTATGCACCATATATCCGTTTCAGTAGGCCGACTACCTCATCGATGCTGCATCATTGCAGTCTATACAGAATTCTATAAATGAAACTAGTTGCAGTAAGGTTTTATTTTACTCGTTTTCTTGTCCTTTCGGTCGTTCAAACTCGAAAGGTACAAGTCATGAAATTCGTTTATACTATCATTTCAAAATGGTAGGCATTGAATTCTCAGAAATTACTCACGTTTTTGCCTAACGGAAATTATACTAAACAGATGAGGAATAAAATAAGTAATAACAAATTTGTATGTTGAACGGTTTTATTGAAAAAAAAGATAATAATGATGAAGATAATGTACTGAAAACTGAAAATAATTCGGAGGGACCTAGGTTGAAGTCAGCACACCACCCTCCTCAGCAATCTACATTTTGATCAGTTGACAAAAATTAAAAAATCGTTAGGCATAGCGTAACCCGAATCTTCCTCTTGAAGATGATTGAAACACGTGTCGAGGTATTGAAATAACGGTTTTGTGTTGGGAAAAAACTAATATCCATTACTACACCAAAGGTTCCAAACAGAATCATAAACTCACCAAAAAGTTACTCATAATAAAAGATTACGTACAAAACGATTTTTGTGCATGATTTGTCGCGGAGAATAACAAACACTGCATATATAAACAAAATAATTTATTATACAATAGCATACAAAAATAACGAATTGTCACTGGGATTCCTTATCAATAAATATTGTTACAACTACCTCTGCGGAAAAATCTCCCCCTATTAATATATCGTCGATTATTGGAAGAATTCAGCTGACCGAAGGTGTGAGGAATCGGGTTTCTTGGTTGGAAACATGGCTTCATATTACCAACTTTTGGCATCGCACGTGGAAGTCCTCTCGTTTGAAACATCCAGGAAGACCTTGGAGGGTAGGATGGCAGTGGTTTATTAAAATTTGCCTGAAAATTAGACAAATCCAATGACATCAAGGGAACCGGAGTAGATACTTTAGGTTCTGGCAAACGGTAGGTAGGCAGTGGTTTGTTATTGAAATTTGACCGTACATTACACAAATCCAATGACATCAAGGGAACCGGAGTAGATACTTTAGGTTCTGGAAAAGGGTAGGTCTGCAGTGGTTTGTTATTGAAATTTGACTGGACATTAGACAAATCCAAAGACATCAAGGAAACTGGAGTAAATTCTTTAGGTTCTGGCCAAGGAGTGGATGTAAAGTCATAAGTAGGGCTATCCGGATTCTCCAGCGGTATGAGAATGGGCTTACACAATGTATTTTTTTCCAAATCCACCTCTCTCTTTTCTTGAGAAAGCGTGTGAAGCTTCCCCACTCCCCTAGATTCTTCAGGTGTCATAGAAGTATTTAATATTATATTTGGGAATTTTTTTTCGACGGGAAATATCTGTTTTGGCAGCTCTGTTCCCATTTTAGATTCGTACCATTTTTCTTTTGGTGGTATAAGTTGATATACTTGGTTGAATTTGTTCGGTGCTGCATTTTCTACTATATCTATTTTGATTTTTTTGGCAGGTGGCTCCAATACGCTTCTATGTTTCGTAAGGAGTCTCTTTCTATCTGGTTTCATTTCATGCGCCAGAGCTCCCATGACTCCTAATGAAAATGCTATTCGTATTGCTGTCAACGTTTTAGCTCCATCAAATTCTTCTACGCTCTTTTTCGTTATCCTTTCCAATCCGCTCGTAGAAACACCTTGTTTCTTGACACCAACAACATCAAATCTCTTCGGGATGATTGTTGTGGCATTAACTGGTGTTTCAATTTCAGTATCCCTTTTTTCTCCAGATTTGGTTTCTTCATTTGTATTGTTAGCTTCCTCAGGAAGTTTTTCGGGATTTTCCAGTGTCTGTCTGTTTTCGGATTCTACTTGAATACGAACTAATTTTACGAATAGCTCTTTTTTGCCGGTAATTATTGCTTTCCCTACAAAATGTTGTTCCACTTGTTGCCCTTTTAGATTTTTAATGTTTGTGATCGTCTCACTTTTCGTCGGTTTTTTGAATGGAGGATTATCTTTTTTGCTGTGAAGGTCTGATTTCCTTCCATGATGAAGATTATTATAATTCGTCAGATTTCTCTTTCTGAAACTATATTCATGATTTACAAACATTTTTCTTAAATTTATATATTTTAAAGGATGAAATTTACTCGTAGCGCCCAATTACATCTGCAACTATCAAATAAGTTTTCGATACTAAATTATTTCATTCATGACAACCTCATATATAGTTTCGAATACTGAGAGAAGTACCTACAGACAGGTAAATTTATGAAATGATTCCTTCCAATCAAAAGGCAAATGTATGGTTTTATTGGCAATTTCAGACCTCTTTACCTGGCTAGTGCAAGACTATTAGAAAGTACATTATGATAATTCTAATCGTCAATATACATACACTAAGTTTTTCAGTAATGTATGAAAAATAGCAAACAAAAGTATAATTTGCATTCTGAAAATATTTCATTGATTTAGAAAATAGTTTCAGTGAGGATCGTTTCAGTTTGTTGAAGGTGTACATTAATTTTAATAGCCACAGAAATGTATAGGTTTGATATAATTTCCAAGTAGAGCACTTTTGAATTTATAAGAATTAATAATAATATTTTGTGAAATATTCAATTGAAATGTACATGAAAAAACTTTAATGTGGCTTCAATAAACTGGTAAACTCAAGAATCAGTAAGTCATTGTAGTATATTACTGAAGATCTTGTATTATACTTATGAAAAATAAATGTTTTAATATAAATTCCACCATCATTAAAATTTTAATTAATAGTTTTTTGATGTTCCTGGTAATAACAAATGAGAAAAGCTTTCGTGCGCCCCTCGCTATCAGCTGATTTTGAAACGTATTCTTCAAGCAAGTGTTTTAGTGCAATATTTTTCATAAGAACGAAATTAAAATATACGGCATACGAAACGAGCCGAAGGCGAGTTTTGTATGGTATATGCGTGTGAGTATATGTGAGTGTATTAATAACCATTACATGAGAGTTGCATACGCTATTTTTTCTAAACCCGATAAATAATGAAAAACTATAAATATTATATTTGNTAAGTGGAGTAAATCGTTAAGGCTATGACCAAGGGGTTGAAGTCAAATCGTCAATGGGTACATCCGGATTTTTGAGCGATATGAAGATAGGCTCACGCCATGTATCAATTTGTAAATACATCTTCTTGAGACAATTCCTTTCTTGAGAAAACATATGATCCCCCTTCACTTACCTGACAAATATGTTGGTTATCACAGAATTATTTAGTTTTATATTTAATAACCCTATTTCGACTGCCAGTTCTGGCAGCTCTGGTCCCATTCTCGATCATGCAATAAGTACCCTTTTGGTGATACTCGTATATTTTTTATTTTGCACGGCATTGCCTTTTTCATAATTTCTACTTTCATCTTTCTGGCAATTGACTCTATTGCAACTCTAGTTTTCATAAGACGTCTTGTTCTATCAGGCCTTATTTCGTCCGCCAAAGCTTTCATACTTCCAACGGAATATAGACATTTAGTTTCAGTTTATGTTTCAGCTTCATCCGGTTCTCCATATGGGCATTCGTATTGCATCTTTGAAATCCTACTCATTCAACTAT
The DNA here is from genome assembly GCF_000500325.1 of Leptinotarsa decemlineata. Lineage (NCBI taxonomy): Eukaryota > Metazoa > Arthropoda > Insecta > Coleoptera > Chrysomelidae > Leptinotarsa > Leptinotarsa decemlineata. The sequence continues at coordinate 400,098 of NW_019289416.1, read as the reverse complement.
TAACGAACCAATTTTTTAAAGTATTATCAGCAAGAAGAAACGGTTCGAACTTTAAACGCAACAGTTGGAGACTGCTGCTTATTAATTTTAAAAACTATGAAAAATCGTTGCTTTTCATTGCAACTCTTTACATTCAACTGCGCACTGTTGAACCAGGCTTACTCACTTAGGGATACAGTCCGAAGTAGAAGAAATAATACATTCATGACATTATTCTTGACAAAGTGAAGCTATCCCAAACGTTTGGTAATGGAAATGGTTTGGCTGTGTGTTGAATCCGACAAGTTCGAATAGACTTATTTCATATCTTGCGCATTTTTTATACAGAATGTAACAAAAGTACGTTAAAATATTCAAGTGGCGTATTCCTGAGACAATTTTAAGAAAAAAAGTCTTTATGAACTTGTGTCCGAAAATGCTTCGTTCCGGAGATACGGGGTGTTGAAATTTATTTTTTTGTTTGCTTTTTGAAAATAACTCTTGCAAAAAATGAATTATTTGCATGAAATTCGATACCCAGAGTTTTTTTGCCTTCGGAAATCATAATTTTATATTGATTTTCATGTAACCTCTAGAGGGCGCTGCGTACGCTATCATTATTTATTTCAAATTGCCCTAACTTTTTTGACAGTAAACTTTTGGTACTTTTCATGAAAAAACCTAATTGCCACACCTTTTCCAAGTAAAAAAGGTACACCTCCTGAGCAACGCTGGAGGTGATCGTTTTTGAGATATTTACAATTTTCTATATCGATGCATATTACTTAGCTCCTAGGGCGCTAAGTGAAGTTGCTGAGAACATTAGAAAAACTGAGTATGTGGTGGATCTCGTCAAAATAAACAACTTTTTTCTATAAAATGTTTAACGAAGAATGATTCGTTTTCGAAATACAGATTGTTGAAATTTTTCAAAACATGGTAGGTTTTTGTCA